>PVKU01015596.1:0-17715 GCA_004027475.1 Anoura caudifer | reverse complement strand
TTAGGGCAGAGGGAGATAGGAAGCACTGTGGGCGTCTGTGGGTATCCTGAAGGACCTTAATATTTTAATATTAAAGTTAAGTTCCTACCTTAACTCTGTATAGCATTAAATAAACATTTCCTTTCCTTTTCACAAACCTCTGGCTTTGAGAGGCATCTTTCCATAAGGCGGCGGACAATAATGGACCTTCTGTTTGCTCAGTAACAGTTTTGGGGGGCTCGTCCGGGATCTTAATTGCCCGTGGAAGACTGACCCCTCAGGTTCGAGAAAGTGAGACTTTGGAAGTGTTTTGCCAGTCTCGAGAACCAACTGTTGCTCGGTAACAATTACAATTGGACAGTGATGACATGGACCCCAGCCTGCAGTGTCCGCAGCATTATGGATCAGATACAAGACAAATTCACATGGACTACGAGGAGAGCGCCAGACTCTTGCCTTGACAAGCTTTTATTGGGTTCAATTTGCACAGGAATAAAGCTCATCAATTATTGTCAGGCAGAAATGATGAAGCAATAGATAACATTCAGAGAACTCTGAAGACTTATTTTGAGTCAGGGTCAGATAGCTAAAGGCCATAAAACTTTGAGAAGCAAACTCAATTCCTGCTTGATCCCTTATTATTCAAATTGAGGGTATTAGCAAAGTAGGCTTTACAGGATTTTATGCTATCTTTCTTAGGCCTGATCCCCCTAGGGAACCCGCCCTTTCCAGCACAGGGCTGCACCCACCTCCAGCATTGTTTCAGGCTTAAGGCATTGTTTCAGGCTTAAGTCAGACACAGGAAGTAAGGCAGCCAAGACATTAGGAGACTTCTTGCAGACAGAATGAGGACTCAGGCTATGTCAAAGCTAAGGGGCGAGGGTCCATCACCCTTTTTTTCTGTGGCCCTCAAGTCCTTCCCTGGGGGTCCCGTGATCATGCCCGTCTTAGGTCCCCTCTCCCTCGAGGAATCTTACCCATCATTGGCTAACCGATCAAGCACTGGGGGCCAGGCAGGGTGAAGTAAAAGGAGCAGAGGCAGCGCCTCTGTCAGGGAGATAAGCTTTGTCTCCTTAGTGGCTTATGGTCCAAAGGTTGCTCACTCAGACTTAGCCATGGGGGGGTTACAGCTTCTGAAACCAGGCAGGGCGGTTCCCAACACGGTGATCTTTCCTCAGTTTCCCAGCACAGCCAGTAAGGGTTGCCATTGTCCCCTGTGTTACCTGGGCTGTGATGGCAGGGGGCTCCTGGGGCCACTCCTAGTTCCAGATGTTCCTGGCCTTTTTCAGAAGGGTCTGCAGCTCATGTAGACTTTGTCCCCTGGAAGCTGGTAGGCAGGTGGTAAAGCCAGGGCTGAACAGTAGCAAATTCTGGGGGCCTGGGACAGAGCTCCAGGGACCTGGCACGGACTTCAGGTTAGTTCCAGACCATGTCTTAACCTAAAGGAATACCTTTATGATACAACTTCTGGAAACAGTCAGAAGGCCTATGGGACAAGGTTAGATAATTTCCATAATGGTAACTGATATACAACACTTAGTTTAAAAAGAGTCGCTATAGCACAGGTGGCGCGAACACAAGGCCCACAAGCAGAATCCAGCCCTCTACCTTGTTTTATCCAGCCCAGCACCTTGTTTCTACCCAGTGGCAGCATGGAGCTCCTTGCCCCTAGTTAAGGAGTAGTTACATTTATACAGCCCTAAAGTTCCATTCAGCCCTTTGAAGGCAACCACAAGGCTGATGTGGCCCCCGGTGAAAACGAGTTTGACACCCCTGCTTTATAGGCTTCATCTCAGCTGAGCAAGTAGGGCAAGTATAAGTGACCTTAAGTTGCCTAAAAGCAAACTAGGACTTTTTGAAGACCATACTGGAGCCTGATGACAAAATCAGGACTAGAACCCAAGTCTTCAAATTAACCAACCACCCAGGAGGCAGAGGCCTGGAACCACCAGATCAGCCAGGCCTTCAGCCCATTGCCACTCTGTGAACTTCATACCTGGTCTGGTCCCTTACCTCCCTCCTAGCTGTGGCAAGAGGCTCCTCACCGCATGTGGTGATGTCCTGATACAGAGGACAGCAGCAGAACCGAGGGTAAATAATTATTAGTTACATTAATAAGACATGTATTGAGCAAAGTGTGAACTTCTGCTTTGAAGATCAAGGGGGCCTTTGAGGGGTGGCAGGGCTGGCAAGGATCAGGGGATCCATCTCTATACATGGCAATGTCCCTGGGGACAAGCTTCATGACTCTTGGCTCTCTTTGACCTGTCTCAGCCAGGTGCTGGTTGTATCCCCAGGGGACATTTGGCAATGTCTGGAGACATTTTGGTTGTTGCCACTATGGGGAGGAAGGCGCTCCTGGCTAGAGGCTGGGTAGGGCAGTGGGTACAGCCTGGGGATGCTGCTACGTGTCCTACAGCACTCAGGACAGCCCCACAAATGTCAGTCGTTCTAAGACTGGGAAACCCCACCTTCAGGTCACAAGCCTGGGCTTAGGAAAGCACTCCCCTGACAGAGCAGTTTGCTCAGGACCTCACAGCTAGTGTGATCCGTGCCTGAGATGGGGGATTCCAATCAGTGTACTCCATTCTCATGGGTATCCTCATTCATCCTAAAAACAAACAGGCAAACAAACACAGTGATTCTGGACATTTTCATCTTTCCATTCTTACTCTGTTTCTATGGGGTCACAATACCTGCCACCTAGTGTAATTGTGAAGGCTGAGTAAGCTAAGTCATGTGAAAGCAGTCTGGAAACTTGTTAAGGACTTAACTAATAGCAGTTATTCTTATGAATAATAAGTGAAGAACTGAATGGTACAAAAGGACCCATATCTGAGCTTGTGGATTATGCACAGTGTAGGGATGGAGCCTCAACTCAACTAAATATGGGTGTCAGATGCTAGAGATGGACAAAAGAAGCAAATGTGGTCTTCATCTGTAAGGTGAGGGAGTTACAGTGGTTCTCGAATCTTCCACAGCACAGTAGTTAAGAACATGGCTCTGGGAACGAGCTGCCTGGATTTGAATCCTATTTCTACCATATACTAGTTGTGTCAACTTGGCAAGCTCTGTGCCTCAGCTGTAAAATGAGAGGAATAACATCTATCTCACATCGTTGTTTCTTGTGTATAATAATGCTTGGCATGTAGAAGTGCAAAATAAAGGTTAGCTGTTATTATTGTGGCCATCGCTGATGCTGATATCTCCTGCTTCCTACAGCGCTTTCTGCCTCTGCGTTCAGCATAAGCCCAACCCATGAACATTTCTGCCAAATTTGACTCTTTGTCATATATGCTGCGGATCCCCAGAGGGCTGGAGTCAGGACTGTTTGGGTTGGCATTGTGTCTCCACTGGCTGACAGGGTGTTATGGACTGAATTGGGCCCCACCCCCAAATTTATATGTTGAAGCACCATCCCCCAATGTGACTGCATTTGGAGATGGGGCCTTTAGGGAGGTAATTAAGGTTGAAGTCATCAATGAAATCATAGGGTGGGGCCCTGACCCGACAGGACTGGTATCCTCAGGAGAAGAGGAGGAGACACAGCGGAGACAGAGAGCTCTCCCCTGCGAACACACAGGAAAGGCCATGTGAGGGCCCCAAGGCAAGGCCGCCATCCGAAGGCTGGAAAGGGTTCTCACCAGAAACCAAACCTGGCGCGACTGCATCTTGGACTTCCGTCCTTCAGAATTGAGAGAAAATAAGATTCCAGTATTTAAGTCCCCAGTCCATGGTATTTTCTCACAGAAGTCCTAGCAGACTAGTACACATGGAGTGCCCCAAAAATTTGTTGAGTAAATAAATGGAAGGATGATCAGACCCCTGCTCTCAAGTATGGTACCAGCTAAGAGAGTGGCAATTTTCAACCGTATTCATCTTGTGGTACACATAAACTAATTACTAACATTCTGCGGCACACCAAAAAATAGATTTTTTGCCCATCTGGCAAAAAAATAGGTGTAATTTCGATTTATTCACATCAGACAGCTATTCTTTTGTTGGCTGTTGTTATTTTTTATTTGACAATCTAAGAGAAAAAAGTCAGTGCCCCTGATTAAAAAATAGTCAGGTTTTGATATTTTAAAAATTCTTGTGGCACACCAGTTGCAAATTGCTGTAATAGAGGCCTGTCAAAAAGTACTTACAATGTAATAATTACAATTATTTAAATATTTACTGATTCAAAAAGTACTAGTCATTTACTGTGTGCCAGGCATTGTGATAGGTACCAGGGATGAAGTAATGAACCAAACAGTACCTGCTCTCACGTTTTCCTTGGGGGAGACAGCCACAAACAACTCGATGGCGTATCAGGTGCTGATACATGAGAGAGGATAAAGCAGGGCAAGGGGGAGAGTTAATTTTCACAAAATATGTCTGCAAAGGACTCTGACACAATGTTATTTGAGCACAGACCTGAAGAAAGTGAGCGAGGGAGCCAGCCATTTAGGCGGCTGAGGGAAGAGCACTCCAGGCTGAGCAAACAGGAAAGCAAAGCCTTGAGAAGGAAAGTGGCACAGTGAGTTCAGTTCATACAGAGGAGGCCAATGTGGCTAGACCAGGGACAGGAAAAGGCCTCAGCCAGGGGGGTCACGTGAGGTTTCCGTGCCCCTTGCTTGCACAGGCCCTCTCCAAGGTCTTAGAGAAGCCTGGCAGTGTGTTGACATGTTCACACATTTTGTAAATTTACATGTATAAATATTATAACTGCAGCTGGCTAGGACTGCTGTCTCCTCCCACCCCTCCATCCCCTCCCCTAAATTACCCCCAAGCTGGATGGTGTTGGACATTGGGCATTTGGCATTTTGGGGATCCAACCAAGGGGTCATTGAGTTGGGGAGCTTTTTAATCTATTGTGATTTGTCTTCTCATTGCAAAATACTCACGTTTATACATTTTTGTATGATATTTCTTAGAAAGCACTCCCATTTGTATAAGCTTCATGGTCCTCCCGGAGGTAGAAGGGGAAGGAGACAGAGGACAGGAAGGTAGCAGGGACCCTTTTGAGTGAGTTGGAAGCCATTAGAAAGTTTTGAGAAGAGGAGTAACAGGACTTACACATTAAAGGATCTCTCTCTGCCTTGCTAAGGCTACATCATCCTTATGAGGGGTCATGCACACCAGGGTGCTGTGGCATAGAGAAGGCAAACGCCTGCATTTGAGCTGAGGCATGGGGAGTTTTTAGAGGGTGCAAGCATCCTCACCTTTGGATGAAGAGGGATTTGCTATGGACTCAGGCCAGATAAACAGGATGAGAGGAGATAGGGGAAGTGAGCCAAAGAGGCCACCAGGGCCAGGTCACAACGGGCAAGTGCTGCTCCTAGTCATCTCTTGCTTTCATGGGCCTTATTGGTGTCAATAAATGGGCACCAGATTAAAGTAGGGAGGAAATGACCCCCACCAATATTTCTTATGACCTTACTTGGCCCACAAAGACTCTAGGGATATAATTAGCTTCCCAGTTCTTGATCACAAGAACTAGGGGTACTAAGGACATCTGGTGACACCAATGCAGCATACTGGTACTGTAGGGACTCAACTTTCTGTTTTATCCTAAACTACAGTTCCAGGATCAGGGGGCTTATACATATAACCCCTCTCCCTCTGACGAAGAGGGATTTCTGTTTTCCCAAAGCCAGGTGATCTTACTCTGGGGAGGTCTACTCCCTGTCCCAGCATGTCCCATCACTGTCCCTTGTGTGTGTCATCTCAGGCCCTCATGTGAATAGATCATGGGTGGTCTCACATCCTGGCCCTTCAGAAATGCCTGAACATGTCTGGATTCCCCGTGGACACCCAAGTTAGGCCCTCACCCTAGAATCCTCACTTTCTGTATAAATATGTGTACACCAAATATAGGGTGTTACACACATTCATAGAAGTGTTCATCTACATAGATGACATGCCACAACTCACTGAGCTAGAACTAGAGGAGTGTGTTTTTGAATCTATATACTAGAGTTTCTGTTCATGCCCATGAACATGATTGGATTGTGGGAAAGAACACTACTTCTTTACCTTAGTGTAAACACAAAGAAGGAGCTCGTTTCTATGTTATTACAGTCATTCTTACTTTAGATTAATTGGAGAGAAAAGAGAATTTTCCCTTGAGGTTTTGGCCCTCCACAGTATTTACTTTGTCTTTCTTCATTTGCTTGTGTTTTCTACTTTTCAACAGACATTCAAATAGTATTCAGAATTCACATATGTAAAGAGCTTTATGGTTTAAAAATGGCTTTGGCATATAGCAGTTTGTGTGATGTGTCACAGTATGTCATGTCACAACTTTGTGTGGAAGGAATTATTCTTATTTAATAGATAGAATATTTGAGGGTCAGAGAATTTACATGCTTATCCACAGGCACACAAGTAGTAAATGGCAATACTAGGACTTGAACCCTACATTTACGTGCCAAGGCCAGTGCTCCAACATGAGACCAATCAGTCACACATTGTGTTTTTGGTAACACATTATGTTTTGGTATGAGAATGTTTAGTTCAAGGGTTAAAGAAAGAGAGATTGATGTTAATATTCAGTGGGAGTGATTTTTGCTATTGCTATCAGGCAAATATACTATTGGCAGTTTTTTTAAAAGATTTTATTTATTTTTCAGAGAGAAGGGAAGGGAGGAGGAACAATAGGGAGAGAAATATCAATGTGCAAGGAAACATCAATAAGTTGCCTCTTGCACGCCCCCAACTGGGGACCTGGCCCGTAACCCAGGCATGCGCCCTGAGCAGGCATTGAACCAGTGACCTTTTGGTTTGCAAGCTAGTGCTCAACCCACTGATCTACACCAGCCAGGGCTATTGGCAGTTTAAGAATGCCCATTTTCTAACAGGGCTAGACAGTTTTTCAGAACCAAAATTTCTGTTTTGGATGACAAAGCATAATGATAAGCAGTAATGCTCAGTTGGTTAGAGCATTGTCCTGATACAGTTTGATCCTCTTTCAGGACACATATAAGAATAGACCAATTAATATGTAACTAAGTGGAACAACAAATCAATGTTTCTCTCTCTCTCACTTGCTTGCTTCCCTTTCTCTTTCTCTAAAATCGATAAATAAAATTTTTTAAAAAGAATCAATAAGCAATCCATTTTAAACTAGCTTTTATCAAGAAAAATAGGTCTTCCTACTAGCTTAGCAGTTGAAGTTCTTTGAGGATAGGCAGTGAAGATGAACCTGAGCTCACATAAACAAAAGAGAGGAATAAATAAAGTCATGGCTTGTTGCAAGGAACCATGGGGTAGGAAAGCAGCCAGGATAGGACTAGACACCAAGAAGATTGTTTTTGTAGTTAGATGTTTATGGGAACAACTCATCAGCATTACGGCACGGTAATCTCTAGCCAAGTGCTGTGTAGACTTTATGCCTATGGTGAGGGGATGTTGACATTCTATTGAACTGGAATCTCAAGTAGGACAGTAAGTTCGTTGAGCTTCTTAAGGTATTGCATATCAAAACCAAATGCCTAAAGCCAAGAAGGCTCTAGAGAGGAGACATAGTATGGAGAGACTATGAAGAAAATTACTTAACTTACTTAACTTTTTAGCAATAAATGACCTGATTATAATTTTGATTGTAAAAAATAAATGTTTGCAAAATAGAGAAGGAAACAATACCATCCTAATAACTACCATGTCATTATTTTTTAGCATTTTTTCCAAAGACTTGATTTTAATCCACTTTGATCTCATCATTATTCTGCTCAGAAGCATTGATGATTTCCTATTGCCTATAATTAAAGTTTAAATACCTTAGCTTGCCATTCAAATTCCTTCAAATTCTGATATCAAGATAACCTGTCAACCTTACCTTCCATTGTTCCCCTAATTAACTCTATGCTCTGGTCAAAGCATTTCATTCACCTTCTCTGAAATCTACCTTGATCTTTCCTATACTTGGCTACACCTTTTGGAATATCCACCCTGTCTTCTCTTCTCCTTTTTTACTGGTAACTGTCTTGTGAGGTCAGTTGAAATCGTGTTTCCTCCAGCCTTACCCTGGCCAGCCTCGCTCAAAGTGGTCCATCCTTCCTTGGGAAGCCTTTAGTGAGTATTGTCCTTAAAATTTACTGGACAGTTAACCATTGACTGCTTTTATATCTTTTATAATTGTCTTCAACATTTATGTAAATTTTTATGGATAGAATATTTTGCGTTTGTGTGTTGTCTCAATTAGATTACAAGCTCTTTGGAGGGAGGAACTGGGTGTTATAGCTTAAACACTGCAAACAATCAGTAAAGCATCACATGAAAATACAACTTGGTAACTCCTTTATAAATAAGAATAAAGATGCTCATGCCATCATAGCATTCAAACAAGTAGCAAATGCCTGCTAGATGACTACTAGGTGTAAGGTTCTAGATTAGGTATTGCCTTCTATAATAGAAAGGAGACTCCCCCAATCTCATGTTTCTGTCCCTCTATATACACCACCCTCATCTCTGCTTTCCACAAAGGGAGGGAGAGTTTCTGATTCATTATGAAACATTTTAGAAGTTGTCATTTCCCCTTGAAAGTTCAGCATTCACCTGCTGCAGCCCCTTTTTCCTCCAGGCAGCTTCATGCCCTTCTGCTTCCCAACATAATAATCAGAAGGGGTGGAGGTCAGTTTCCCTGGTCAGCAAAGCCTGGCCAAGTCTCTCTGTTCTTCCTTGTCTCTGCTGACAATGGAGGGAGTCAGTGGGTTTGAGGCTGCAAATGGTCATCTTGAATTCAAGAAGGCAGAATACAGAAAGTCACACTGCATCTTCTTGGTTACATTCTCCAGTTCATTTCCACCAAGGTGACCCACATTTGGGAGTATGGAGAGTTCGGCCAACTATTACCAAGTCATGCATTTTTTTCCCCATCTGACTCTTCCTCCCAGCATATAAACCATTTGGAGATGTAGGCCATGGGATTAAGAGAGTCATAGGCTTCTGGCCATAACGCTATCAAACATTGGTAAAATCTCACTGCTAACTTTTTTTAAATTTTAATTTATTTATTTTTAGAGAGAGAGAGAAACATCGAAATGTGAGAGAAACATCAATCCAGTGCCTCTCACATGCCCCCAACCAGGGACCTCACCCACAACCCAGGCATGTGCCCTGACTGGGAATTGAACCATCAACCTTCTGGTGTGCGAGACAATATCTAACTCAGTGAGCCACACCAGTTAGGGCTCACTTCTAACTTTTAATATTAATTTTAAGTAATATGGAGTCTTTATAAAGACTTTGAATGATTTTTATCTTAAATTTATTTATGAATAAAATAACCTCTGAGTTGTTAAAAAGCAATTTAAAAGCTTTCGTTTTAAATATAGCGTGCAACTGAATATATTCTAGAACACATTCTAGAATATTCTTATTTCAGATCTGTGATCCCTCTGCCCTCAACCCCATTAAAAAAAGCCACTCTAGAAAGAAAGGTAAATTGGTCAGTGGTAGTCTGGTGCACAATACAAGTTTGGAGACACAGAACACTTTGTGTTATGTTCGGGTGCACAAAACTTCCCAAGTTCAGACACCTTCCTATAAGCAAGAGCACATGGCAAGAGGCAGCTCCAGCGGAGGTTTTTCTTTTAGCCTCATGCTGTTACTGTTATTGTGAGATTCTCTATGCCTGTGAGATTTGTGTGTTATTAGCGGCAAAGCTTTATTCCAATTTTGAACAACTGTCTACAATTTTCTAAGGCATCCTAAGCTTTACTAAACTGCAAGCAGACACCAATTTAAGGCCATTGGAATTTAAGGCAGCATGGATAACAGGAGGCTCACAGAGCAGCTTGAGCCGCTGCTGCTGAACTTGCTGAGTCCTACAACACTGAAAAGAATTCTGCATGGGGAAGTTACCGAACAGACCAAAGCTGAAGGTGCTGAGGGTCAAGGAAAGCCAAGGAAGAGGATGTGGGAAGCCACAGATCTTCATCTTCAAGGTGCTGGCAGCCATGTCCTTGGTGAGACTGGTTGAAAATGGCATAGTTCGAGGAGAAAGACCTTAAATCCTCAAAAATCCTTGAGATAAGTAGATAAACTGACAATGAGAAGATCCCAAAAGAAGGAAGTGAGAAGTAACCCCCTCTCTGCTACTCCCTCTGGCAAGCAAACACATTCTGGATGCTGTTCACTGGATGATGTAGTAATTGTTGTACTTTTTGACTTAAATGCAATTTGAGTTACACATTCCAGAATAGAATGTTTGCTTAGCCTAGGGAGAAGAGATGTTAGGATGGGTTATGGATACTGTCTTCCGGCTTTACTGTATTGACCAAACTCTTTACACTGATCATGTAGCTACTTACACCATTTAAGAAAGGACTAGCTTTTTTTTTTTAAGGTTTGTAATTGCTCAAGGGTTTATTTAGACATTATATTTGAGACTAAGGGGAAGGGATGCATAGCCTGGGGCCATAGAGGAGGGGATGAAAAGTCTACGAGGATGTTAGACTGGAAAGAGTATGGGTGGATGGTTCTAGGTTGAACCAGTGGCTCGATGATATTATCAAGAAGCCAATTTCTTTCCCTCTGTTCTTCCTTCTTCAGTTCCAGCTTCATCTAAGCTGACTTTCCACAATCTGGCAAAAATTGCTAGAGCAGTTTCAAGCCTCACATCTATTTGCTGTATCATCTAGGATTGCACCACTCAGTAGAAATACAATGCAAACCCTATGTGTGATTTATAATTTTATAGTACTCACATATTTAAGAAGCAAGAAGAAAGGGGTAAAATTAATTCTAATAATGTGTTCTATTTAATTTAATATATGTAAAACTTTATTTCAATACGTAATCATTTTAAAATGGCTACTATATTTTGCATTAATTTTCTTTTGTCACAATACCCTAATTTCAAGTGTCCAAAAGCCTACTGTGGCTAGTGGCAACTGTACAGGGCAGGACAGGTCTAGAAGAAGAGGGGGAGTCCTTTTGTCCCAGCATTCCTAGCTAGAGTGGACATTTACTCTGATTAGACTGGATTAGTCTATATGCCCATGGCCGTGGCCAGGAAAATCAATTGCGCTAACTGGCTTGAAGCTAGGCATGACTGTAGTAGGCAGAAAAATGCCCCCCATCCGACCCCAAAGATGTCCACATTCTAATTTCTGGAAACTGTAAACATATTAGAATATATGGCAAAGGGGAAGTATAGTAACTGCTGGAATCAAGTTTGTTAATGAAATGATCTTGAGAAGATTACCCTGTTGGGTCCAAAGTGATCAAAAAGATCCTTCTAAGTGGAAGAGGGAGGCAGAAGAGAGAGCCAGACAGATGGCAGCGCGAGCAGGACTCGGCTCTGTGCTGCTGGCTTTGGCAATGGAGTAAAGGGGCCACAAGCCAACAAATGGGCTTGCCTGTTCTAGGGCTGCCTCTAGAAGCTGAAAAAGGCAAGAAATGGATTCTTCCTAGGGCTTCCAAAAGAAACACAGCCCCACCAATACCTTAAAATTTATGTTTTTATTTATTGATTTTAAAGATTTTATTTATTTATTTTTGGAGAGTGGAAAAGAGGGAGAAAGGGAAACATTGTTGTGTGGTTGCCTCTCACACACCCCCAGCTGGGGACTGGCCCACAACCCAGGCACGTGCCCTGACTGGGAATCGAACCAGCAACCCTGTGGTTCACAGGTCGGTGCTCAATCCACTGAACTACACCATCCAGGGCCCCACCAAAACCTTGACTTTAGCCCATTGAGAATCATATTGGACTTCTGATCTCCGGAACTAAAAGATAATAAATGTGTGTTGTTTTAAGCCACTAAATTTGTGGTAATTTAGTAGAAAAGTAAATCATTTTTTTATTTATTAAACTGATTTTAGAGAGAAAGAGAAGAAGGAGGGGGAAAGAGACAGGAACATTGATTCATTGTTGGCACCTATTTATGTCTTCACTGGTTGATTCATCTATCCACCCTGACTGGGGATTGAACCCTCAGCCTTGGCATATTGGGATGACATTCTCACCAACTG
The DNA here is from genome assembly GCA_004027475.1 of Anoura caudifer. Lineage (NCBI taxonomy): Eukaryota > Metazoa > Chordata > Mammalia > Chiroptera > Phyllostomidae > Anoura > Anoura caudifer. The sequence continues at coordinate 5,772 of PVKU01015596.1, read as the reverse complement.
AGCTACCCAGCCAGAGCCAAAAAAATTATTTGATGCTAGCAAGATAATATACTCTCGGTGATACTATAAATTAGTACAACCCTTAAGAAATAAAAATCAAGCACCTTTTAAATGAAAAATCTTCATTCCCCTCCCAATAGTGAGTCTAACGTAAGGAAATAAGCTTAATATGGAAAAAGGCTTTTTAACAAAAATGCTCATCCAGCATCATAAATAATATGAAAAGTAAGAAATAATCTAAATATCCAGCCTTTAGGGAATGATTATAAAATTGTGACAGCTTTACTCAGTAGAATAGTATATTGTCTTAAAGTGGCAGCCAGCACACCTTGTTGGCTTTAAGACAAAGAGGAAATGTCAGAGAAGGTTGGCAGCTCTCCTTATACCTTGTTTGGGCAGCATTGCTGTTCAGTTTTTCATATATCACAAAGCTGAAATCTCTGGAATCCAGGGTTTTGTTTATAATCAAACAATGGGTTTATTAAACTATTTTAATTAATTAAAATATGAAAGGCATGTATTGGTAAGAGAATGCAACATAAATTCATCACAGTTTGTAGACTACTTCCTGTTCGAAGTGATAACGATTATTCTACAGTAATAACTAATATTTATTGAGTGCTGGCTTTATTTTTAGAGAGGGGAAGGGAGGGAGAGAGGGAAACATTATACCAGGGGCTGTACTGAGGCTTCATACCATCTCAGCTTCTTCTTTTCCCACATTTTTGCAAGGCCTGCCCAGGCACAGTGTCGCACTGTGTTTTCCTAGGAGGCAGCATGCCTGCCACTGCGGGACGGTGGCTTTTGAGTTACGGTCTGTGGATCCTAGCAGTCAGGCCCAGGGTTTTAATGCACTTCTGCACACTGAAAAGAAGGACTTAGTGGATCACCACCCACCCCGACTCCCAAGCTAGGATCCCCAGACACCGGAGGAAAGGGGCATGCGGGGCGCACCCAGCACACAGGGCCCGCTGCAGGTGTAGGCTGGCCCCCAGGTGTAGTCACCTGGACAGGAATCACAGGGATGTCAGGTCTACCTGGTGTGTGGAGTCTTTGGACATGGAGATAGAAATCTGGGCAGCAAAGGAGATGCAAATTGTTCCATTGGAATGGGCCTTTGCAAGCCCTTCCTCTGCACCCTGCCCAGGCCTACAGTTTAGAGTGGAATAGATTTACCCCAGGTTTGCCCCTTTGGAAGCCAGGCAGGGTCAAAGGAAAATGCTGTCTTTGTAGTCATACTTCGTGGGAAAAACACTGGCAGTTCATCTGCTTTCTTCTCAAGGCTGTGGTGGAGATAGTTCGACCGAGTCAGCCTCCGAATGGCTCAGGCTCTAAACCAACCCCACTGAGGCAGCCCTGAGTAGAAACCTGAAATCTGAAGCATTTCTCTTCGTGTCTTTCACATTTTTACCTTTCAATTTTTATGAGAAAAATACATGACATACTTTAAAATCTAAATTCTGCCAGAATATGGAAGACAAGAGCCCTTATTGCATTCCTCTACTTCAAATTCCCCCTTTTAAGGTGTTTTTTTCCCTAGTATTTACTCCGTATTTCTAAAATACAAGCCCACTCAGCTCCGTCTCCGTGTTCAGTTTTAGGTGTTGGCCATGGCCTTCCCAAACGGAAGATGAAGATCTGGAGGTCTTCTCCTGCGGCACGCCCTGCCCCTCCACCCACGCACACGTTCTGATTAGCTCAGTGTTTAGGGCTTTCATTCCTATGACTTTTAATTTTATTCACAGCTGGGGCAAAGGCATGCACTCTCTCCTCTGTGTTCTCTTCCGCTCACTTTGTCCTCCTCGAAGTTTATGCCCTTTCCCATTCCTTTGCTCCGTTTTGGTGGATTTGGGGGAGTGGTTCATGTTCCCTGTTTATCAGTCCGCCCTCCCTCCTCCAAAGCCTTGACTTGTGCTCCTTCTTCAGAGTCTATGAGCCGATAAAAGAAAAGCTTAAGTCATTTCCCGTTCCAAGGGTACTTGCATAATTTTTATTAGGAAACACTGCATGATCAAAAATATTCAGGCTCCATGAGAAAAGTCTGTCTCAGAGCAGAATTTCAGGCTGCTGAGTTTTGGACCTGGGCACTTGGGCAGCCTCCCTCACAGTCTATCTGTTCTGCTGATGTTTGAGGTTGGCAGGGGAAGGAAGGGGTTAAGAGTCAGCTGGCAGGAAGGAACCAGAGGGGAGGCAAAGGAATCCAGGCCTGGAAGGAAGGCTGGTTGGCTGGAACTGGCTAACCCCTTCCCTGACTTGCTAAATATAACTGTTAAGTAATCAACAGTTACTGGGGTCATTCTAAAAGGAAAGACAGAAAAATAAGGGTTTGTTTGCAGTTCCAGGTCAAAGGTATCCTGGAGCAAGCAACACCAGCACACTTTTTCCTGCAACTCAGTTCCAGGAGTTGAGTGTCACTGTTTTCAGGTTTCACACGTTGTGTGCCTGCCCTTGCCCGCTGCATGATAAAGGTCCGCTGTCATTGGGAAACTTTGATGGAGAGCCTGCATTCCTCTCAGCTCTTATCTGAGGAACATTCCTGACTAAACAGGGCAAATCCCAGAGGGGTGCTGATGAACAGGGGGTCTGCTGACCCCACAGGCTCCCCCACTTCATGGGAGCGGGAGTCCCAGGGCCAGGCGGCAGGGCCTGACTCCAGAGGACCCAGGCTGGGCTTGCACAACACTGGGACACTCTGCTGTCTCCTGCCTTGTCTGTTTACTGGGGTGGCCCAAGGCGAGGTCACTTGTGCAATGTTCAGTGGAGGAGCTGAGCATGGGCTCTGTCAACTGGAAACTTGTGTTCTCTGTTAAACAATAACAATGGAGAGAAAATGTGTCGGGGACAAGGCAAAGAGAAAGGGAGGGCTGGGTCCAGAGACCAGTTACATGTCACAGGAAAGAAAACTCCTTCCTGTAACTTTGGAGAGAAGTTTGTGTGCCCTCAGAAGAGGTCTTCAAATAGTATTCCCTCTTATGCAGACACATTGGTTCTGTTTATGAAAGAAAGTGGACATCTTTCCCAACCATGTGTGTTGTGGGAAAAGGACTATACACACAGGTGCACACACACAGATACACACTTGCAAGTACAGCACCAGGCGCTTTGCAAACACAGCCTGTATGGGGCCGACCTAGGCTTTGATTCCTTTGCACTTGGCACTCCATTCATTTGCTTCCCTAAAATGTTTCATCTGATTCTCTGAGGCCTCAAATCACCAGGCACCCCTGAGTGTTCAGTAAGGTCTGTCTCACTCTTTTTCCATATTAACAGCCTTCTCAAAGAGGAGCAAGTGAAATTTAGTTGATTAGGAGGCAACCAGTCTAAAGGTTTCTCCTTCAACCACCACCTCCTCTCAGTTGCTCCCCAGAAGCCACATGAAGGTTGTGAGCTCTCCCCACCTTTGTTGGAAGGTTATGCTGATCAAGTAAATCAAGTCAGTAGAGCACCTCACCCCTCAACAGCATGTCTTCTCAAGCTCCAGTGTGCACACAAGTCACCTGTGTGTCCTGTAAATGCAGGTTCTGATTCTGGCAGCTCCGGTGAGAGTCAGCATTTCTAACTGGGGGATGCCAGCTCTCTGGTTCAGACCCCACTGAGTAGTGAGGCTCTGGGAAGCTTCTTATAGAAATACAGAGCAGCCCAGGGCATACCTGAAGACTCTCCTCCAGTCCCTGGGTTGGTAAAGATCCTTCTTTCCAAGGACTTGGGCTGTCCCCACAGCCCTGGTGCTGTTGGCCTACAATCTGTCCTTGTACTACTCAAGGACTGGGTGACACTGCACACATGGCCTGCCTCGTGCTTCTCACTGAAGGCTTATTGAATCTACAATAATAAGCAATGTGTGTATGTACATGAGCAGCCAGCTCACCTCTGCAGTAGGTGCTGTGCTAATTTCATGCTCCACGTTCACAATTCACACAAATGAGGTATATGACCATCACACGATGATCCAGGATGACATCATACTGGTATTCTGGGTGAGGGACAGTGAAGAACTCTAATAACTTGCCTAAGGTCACACAGCCAATGGGTGGAAATCCTAATCATTGCCCCGTGCTGCTGCCTCATTCGTGACATGGGTGACAAATGCCGGGAGGGATCCAAAGAGTGGGGTACCTTCATGGTCTCTGGGTGCAGCTCTGAGACCCATACCTAATTCCTCTATTTGTAGGATCTCTCCTCACCAAACAGGACTCCCTGCATCTGGGGCGCTGGAACTGGGGCCACCCCAAGCACTGCCTGGTAGGTTTGAAAATGAGTGGGACAGGGTTATTTTACATCCATGCTGCAGGGAGATGCCAAAAGGGGTGATAGTCTTCAAATCACTGAGGTTTGGGGAAAGAAGCCCTGAAGGGAAAATGGACTTTACCTCCTAAGGTGGCCCTCAGATAACCTCTGCTTCCCCTTCCTGCTATTAAACTTGACATTCCTTCCTCCCCCATCCTCCCTACACTCCAAAGACTGAAAAAGAGAGTTGGGGAAACATGTATTTTCTCTGGAATCTTTTACATTCAACTGTCTACTGCAATGATCAAAAAGGGGACACAGGTCCCTTATCTCCAAACACAGCAAAGGTCCAGTGAGCCCTCATTACCTTGCATGCACACACACGCATGATTCGCCAAGCAAATAAAATGCTCAAGTGTGGGAGGGGGGACATATACACCCTTGTGAAAACAATCTTTAAAAAGAATTCTGGGGAGACTCCATCTTCCTATATCTGCTTCCTTAACATTATTGTGAGTCTTAAGCTACCTCTCACTTCATTAAACTTACTATGGGAAATTATCAACTGTGCTCATCTTATTTCTGCATTCTTGTTTCTCTACAGCTCAGTCTGAGCTCTCCTCAGGGCACCTGGGGAAACCAGTCATCTCTTGGACATAAACCATCCCATATCATTAATCTCAACTTCAACTGCTCCTTTCATCACCCCCCCTTCAATCAAAATCTGTCTCTGTCTGCAGGACACTTCCCTCCTCTCCTTGCACAGCATTCCACTTGCATACCTTCTGTCCCCCCCCCCTTCCCCATTCCAAACTGACATATCGTTAAGGGCTTCTCCTTATTCCTGTTCCCAAGTTCCTTTTCCTGACTATTTTTTCCATCATCATCTCTCAACAACCTCTACGGAGTCTCCACCATTCTGATTCCTGGACAGTCCTCTTGCCTACCACTCTTTTTTTTTTCTCTTTTTTTTAAATTATATTTTATTGATTATGCTATTACAGTTGTCCCATTTTCCCCCCTTCATTACCCTCCACCCTGCACACCCCCTCCCACCCACATTCCCCCCTTTAGTTCATGCCCATGTGTCATAAGTTCTTTAGCTTCTACATTTCCCACACTATTCTTGCCCTCCCCCTGTCTATTTTCTACCCACTGTCTATGCTACTTGTTCTCTGTACCTTGTCCCCCTCTCTCCTCTTCCCACTCCCCTATTGCTAACCCTCCATGTGATCTCCATTTCTGTGTTTCTGCTCCTGCTGTAGTGGTTTGCTTAGTTGGCTTTTGTTTTAGGTCTGGTTGTTAACACCTGTGAGTTTGCTGTCTTTTTACTGTTCATATTTTTTATCTTCTTTTTCTTAGATAAGTCCCTTTAACATTTCATATAACAAGGGCTTGGTGATGATGAACTCCTTTAACTTGACCTTATCTGAGAAGCACTTTATCTTCCCTTCCATTCTAAATGACAGCTTTGCTGGATAGAGCAATCTTGGATGTAGGCCTTTGATTTTCATGACTTGGAATACCTCTTTCCAGCCTCTTCTT
>PVKU01015595.1:0-17715 GCA_004027475.1 Anoura caudifer | reverse complement strand
TTTTTGGGGGGGGTCTGGTTGTAGGGGCGGAGCCTTAGGCATTCACCAGGGTGGGGCAGCCTAGTTGCTGGGTTGTGATGCTGGACGTGGGGGCGGGGTCCAAGAGGGAACAATGACACTTGCTCCACGCTCTCTTGCAGATTCCAGTCCCTTCAGCCACTTTCCCCAAGCAAATTGGGCCCTTCTGGTGCTGATTTCCATGTGGGTGGGCCTGCGCATGTTCCCAGACCCCGTGGGTCTCCCCAATGAACTCTCCTGTGAGTCTGGGACTCCCTCCTGGCACCTCAGCCCCTACAAGTGTTTTCAATGGGTGCTTTTATGCTTCACTTCCCGGCTCTGGGGCCCTGCATCACACAGTCTGTCTTGCTGCCTATTTTCACCTGGTTTATCTGTGTGTGAATGTCTGTCCATGGTCAGCTGCCTTGTGTGCCCCACTTGGCCTCCTTGCGTTCGGCAACTGCCACCTGTACGCCTGGAATGACTGCATGCCCGGGACCACCACAGTCTTCTCCTGCCACGATCTCTCCTCCAGCCGCTGAATCTGCCAGCCATAGACTCCACCCCTCTTACCAGTCTGGGTGAATCATTGTCAGACTTCCGTACAATTCAATTTTCTCTCTGTCCTGGTTGGCTTTTTTTTTGTTGTTGTTCTATATTTTTGTTGTCCTTAATCTTGGTTGTAAGAGGAGGCACAGTGTGTCCACCTACGCCTCCATCTTGGCTGGATGCAAAGATTGGCCGCTTTTAATCATTCATTTAAAAGACTGTTTCTTCACAATTCCTTTAGCAGAAGAGGATCAGGAGCAGTTTGCATTTTCTCTCCTAGTCATTAATAATTCTCAGCCTTTACAGCGATTTCAATGGAAAGTTTTACCTCAGGGGATGCTTAATAGTCCAACTATTTGTCGGCATTTTGTTCATACAGCAATTCAGCCAGTAAGGGATCAATTCCCTGATTCAATTATCTATCATTATATGGATGACATTTTGATTGCAGCTCCCTCACAAGAAATGCTAGCAAAAACTGCTTCCTTTCTTAAGAACTCTGTGGCCTCTGTTGGACTAATAATTGCTCCAGAGAAAATCCAGCATTCAGAGCCTTGGAAATGTTTATTTTATATCCTTTTTAATAGGACAAGTCAGCCTCAAGTCCTTCAAATTAGTCCACCCAATGATTTAACTCTTAATCACCTCCAACAACTTTCAGGAACAATTAATTGGGTGCGATCCAGCCTTGGAATACCCACTCAGCAATTAACTCATTTATTTAATCCCCTTAAAGGAGACCCAGATCTCAATTCCCCTAGGGAACTGTCCTCTGAGGCCTTGCAAGAGTTAACTGACAATTAACCAGAGTTAATCCCCAGTTCCCTGTTGGGCTTTTCTGCTTTTCAACCTTAGGCACTCTAATGGGTCTTATAGGACAACTGCCACCTCATTTAACTATGATAGAGTGGCTTTTCCTGTCTCATCAGCCATGATGCACCATTACCACCTATATAACCGCGCTGTGCCATCTCATAATAAAAGGACATGAACGAACACAGCAGTTATTTGGATATGATCCTAACTTTATTCACATTCCCTTAACTCAGGTTTATTTACAGCAATTAACAATTGAGTCTTTAGAATTTCAGTGTGCCATAGTTGACTTCATGGGAGGACTGGAAATTAATTTACCCTCAGACAGACTGCTTCAAAACATTCCATTCCTTCAGATAAGTCTAGCAGAAGAAATCAGCCCAATATAGCAAGAACTATATTTCTTGACGGGTCTGGAAAAACTGGATGGGCTGCTGTTGCCTGGAAAGAAGGCAATAGCTGGAAAAAGTTTGTATCTTCAGGACATTCCTCTAGTCAGAGGGCGGATTTTTTTTCTGCAATTATGGCCCTGCGGCAATGGCCTAAGGAAGAATTAAATATAGTTTGTGACTCTGGATATACTGTCTATACTATTCAACATTTAGACCAGGCATTAATTAAAATGTCAATTAACTCAAATCTGCTTAACTTATTTCTGACCTTACTGTCTCTCCTTGACAAGTGAGAACACCCCTTCTTCATTACTCATATTCGATCCTGCTCAGGCCTGCCTGGCCCCTTGGTGGATGGTAACAATAAGGCAAATGCCTTAGTTAGCATCCTCACTGCTTTCCAGCAAGCAGCAGCTTCTCACCAGTTTTTTCATCAGAACAGCCAGGCACTTCTAAGACAATTTGATATTCCCTGTTCTCAAGCTAAGCAAATTATTAAGGAATGCCCTGACTGTCAGGCCCTTACTAAGGCACCTCCATCCACGCAAGTTCATCCTCGAAGGACTAAGTTCCCAAATGATTTGGCAAACAGATGTCACTCATTACTCTCCCTTTGGAAAATTCAAATACATTCATATTTCTTTTTTTAAAAATATATTTTGTTGATTATGCAATTACATTTGTCCCATTTTTCTCCCATCATTCCCCTCCACCCTGCACACCCCCTCCCACCCACATTCCCTCCTTTAGGTCATGTCCATGTGTCATAAGTTCTTTAGCTTCTACATTTCCCACACTATTCTTGCCCTCCCCCTGTCTATTTTCTACCCACCATCTATGCTACTTATTCTCTGTACCTTTTCCCCCTCTCTCCTCCACCCACTCCCCTGTTGCTAACCCTCCATGTGATCTCCATTTCTTTGTTTCTGCCCCTGTTCTAGATGTTTGCTTAGTTTGCTTTTCTTTTAGGTGTGGTTGTTAGTATCTGTGCGTTTGCTGTCTTTTTACTGTCATTTTTTATCTTCTTTTTTCTTAGATAAGTCCCTTTAACATTTTATATAAGAAGGGCTTGGTGATTATGAACTCCTTTAACTTGACCTTATCTGAGAAGTGCTTTATCTTCCCTTCCATTCTAAATGAAAGCTTCACTGGATAGAACAATCTTGGATGTAGGTCCTTGCCTTTCAAGACTTGGAATACTTCTTTCCAGCCCCTTCTTGCCTGTAAGGTCTCTTTTGAGAAATCAGCTGACAGTCTGATGGGAACTCCTTTGTAGGTGACTCTGCCTTTATCCCTTGCGGCTTCTAGAATTCTCTCCTTCATTTTAATCTTGGCTAATGTAATTATGATGTGCCTTGGTGTGTTCCTCCTTGGGTCCACCTTCTTCGGGACTCTCTGAGCTTCCTGGACTTCCTGGAAGTCTATTTCCTTTGCCAGATTGGGGAAGTTCTCCTTTATTATTTGTTCAAATAAGTTTTCCACTTGTTCTTCTTCTTCCCCTTCTGGTACCCCTATAATTCAGATGTTGGGATGTTTAAAGATGTCCTGGAGGTTCTTAAGCCTCATTTTTTTTTTTTTAATTCTTGTTTCTTCCTTGTTTTCTGTTTGGTTGTTTGTTTCTTCCTTCTGGTCCACTCAATTGATTTGAGTCCCAGTTTTCCTCCTGTCTCTATTGGTTCCCTGTGTGTTTTCCTTCATTTCACTTATTGTAGCCTTCATTTGTTTATCTAACTTGTGAGCAAAATCAACCAATTCTGTGAACATCCTAATCACCAGTGCTTTGAACTGTGAATCTGATAGGTTGGCTATCTCTTGGTGGCTTAGATGAATTGGCTCTGGGGCTTTGATCTGTTCTCCTGTTTGAGCCATTTTTTTTTTTTGGTCTGGTTGGGGCTGTTCTACAGTGAGGGGTGGAGCCTTAGGTGTTCACCAGGGCTGGGCAGCCCAATCTCTGGGTTGTGACGCTGTATGTGAGGGCAGGGTCCAAGAGGGAACAATGGCGCTTGCTCCACTCTCTCTTTGATTCCAGTCCCTTCTGCCACTTGCCCTTTGCCTGGATTATCTGTGTGCAAATGTGGGACCACCTGGTCAGCCAGCCGCCTTGCTCAGCCTCACTGGGTCTGCTCTGTTGCCACCCCATGCCCAGGGGTCAGCTAGCAGCTGCTTGTGCGCCTGGGGTCTGCTAGCCGCTGCCTGCACACCTGGGATCTACCAGCCGCTGCTGCCTGAGTGCCTGGGTCTGCCAACCTCCACTTTTTCCTGCCACTACTCCGCCCCTTTTACAGGTCTGGATGAATGGTTGTTGGACTTCCATGCAGTTCAATTTTCTATCAGTTCTGGTTGTTTTCTTGTTTCTAAATCTTTGTTGTCCTTAATTTTGGTTGTGTCAGGAGGCACAGTGTGTCCACTTATGCCTCCATCTCGGCTGGAAGTCCACATTTCTATTGATACTTACTCTGGTGCCCTACATGCATGTGTTTTAACAGAAGTATCTGCTAAAAATATACAAGCCCATTGGCTTGAGGCCTTTAGTCATTTAGGACAACATCAGCAAATTAAAACTGATAGTGGCCCAGGATATCTTGCCCATTCTATTCAAGCCTTCCTTCAGTGTTGGAATATCCAACATAAAGCAGGAATCCCTTATAATTCAACTGGTCGGGCAATTGTTGAACAGGTGCATCATACCTTTAAAAATCTTCTTAAAAAACAAAAAAGAGGAGTCAAGAGTCCATGCCCCCAAATTTGATTATGTTAGCTATGTTTATCTATAATTTTCTAAATTGTGATGAATCACTCTGTACTCCAATTGAGAAACATTTTCAGAAGAAAGAGCCAAAGTCATCTTATCCTCAGGTTTTATACAGAGATCTACTGGGAGATGGTACTTGGCAGGGCCCTGTAGACCTCTTAACATAGGGAAGAGGGTATGCATATGTTTCCATCCCTGCAGGTCCTGTCTGGCTCCCAGCTAAAAGGGTGAAGCCTTATTATGAACAAAACAGACATCAAGCTCCACTACCTGGAGACAAAAGCCAATCAGCTGACAGACCAGATGGTCCAGCTGACACTGAACAACCAGAAGGAACACAGGCACCCACAGCATCGCACATGGGTTTGGACTTGCCAACAAAGGGGGATGCAGACCACCTGAATAATGGGGACCAAGGCTCAGATGCCTCTGGTAGAGAGTAATAATCTCTCAATGCCTCATAGTGCTCCCTTCAAATGTGTCCCCACCACATGGGGGGACAGTAAGTCTCTTAATACTCAAGCTGAGAAAATTCTTACTGAAACTAAGGTGGAGGACACCCCAGAAAACAAGTGTTTTGCTTACTTAGCAATGTTGTCAGCCAATTTGGCTAAAGCTTTGCTTTTAATTGCCATTATACTCTGCCTAGCAGGGCAAGGCCTAACTACTGAAAATAATTCCTCTCATAGTTATTGGGCTCACGTTGTTGACCCACTGGTACTTAAGTTGCCTACCTGGTGGAATGTTGAACCTCCTTTTTCCACTAACGACACTCAGTGGACTGGAGGAGTATGGATGCCCCCGATGGCCCATTAGAAGAAAACAAGCACTGGATGTAGGTGCCAAAAAATACTGTTTATATTGCTGAATACTTACCAGTTTGTTTTTCTGTTCTTACTGACACTTTGTGTTTACCTATAAAAGAAAAACTGTATGCTGCAAGCAAGGAGCAGTACAGTGATTACTATCAGCTCTCTATGGTAACCACAGTTGGTCTGCGCACCCAAAAGGGAGTTTACCATACTTCGAATCCCCCTCAGGATCCTCCTTGTGCTTTAGACAATAGCTGTAAAGACTCAGTCTTTTGGTCTTTGTGCAGAGGAACAAATGCCACTGTTGCTTTTCTCCCCAAAAGTCCTTTTGTAGTGGAGAACTGGGGAGCTAGTTGGAAGGTACTGGCTAAGTGTGGCACAACAATAGTTTTGGCTCTGCCTCAATTCCCATATACTAATATGAGGTGGGAGGGGCCCAATACTGGGGCACCTATTATCAGAATTGTTTCTCCCAACCACAGTAGCCCTTGGTATTACAATTCTTGGAAAATGGGCTTGCCTTTTATTGGTAGAAAATACCTGTATAAAATTTTTTTTTAAATGTCTGTACCAGGATGGCCCTCCAAAACAAGATTGGGTCACGGTTTGTACCTCTCACCCCTACTTTTTTTGGCAACTCCAGGGATAGCTCAAGTCTTTTATAACAAATCAGCAAAAATTTATTCTCTGCCTGTCCCTGCAGGCTCCATATGCGCCAGCTGTCTTACTCATGTCAATATTACTCAGTTAAACCTCACTACAGTTTATATAGTTAGAAGACAGACTCAAGTATGAGTGCCAGTTAATGTAACCAGAGAATGGGAAGATCCCAATGGCATAGTAGCACTTAACAATGCGCTGGCCTCCTTAAGAGTCTGATGGTTTGTGGGCACCTTAATTGCATTTATTGTTTCTGCTATAGTTGTTGCAGCTACTGCTGCCATGGCAACCATTGCCCTCATTGAATCAGTTCAAACTGCTCATACTGTTGGTGTTTTCTTAACCAATTCCACTCTAGAAATGCTTCAACAGGCCCAGATTGATCAAGAGATCCTGACTCGCCTTTCTGAGGTTGAATCAGCCCTCAACTGGATTGGGGAACACCAGGAAGCGCTAGTGACCCATCAGCAGCTGACCTGTGATCCTGGTTTCTCCAAACTGTGTATCACCCCACTACAATGGAACTCCAGCCAATACTCCTGGAGTGATAGTCAACATCACCTAAGAGGAGCTTTTTCTACTAACTTAAAGGGACAAATTAATAAATTGCAACTGGGGTTATGCCAGCAATTCCAGGACATTCAATGCTTAACTAAGTAGGAGATTTTTCAAACACTTAATGATAATCTTTGCTTACTAAATCTAAAAATTGGTTTGATGAACTCAACCTGGAATTGTGGGTCACTGGAGCTGCTGGTTGTTTACGGATTTTAATAATGCTTTGTATATTTCAATGCATTTACAAATTATTTGCCCAGGGTCGCAAAAGAGACCAGCAAGTAGCAAGTCTTGTGGGATGCATCACCACAACAGCCTTAACAAAAAGAAAAAAAAATGGGGGGGCGTAGAAATGTAGGGGACCGGTTTGATTTGGTCTGGCAAATTTGACTGAGCTCTGTATGGAAAACCTACAGAAGCAAGGTGATGGGCTGCTGGAGCCAGATCTTCAAACCAAGTTTTCCTATGGGAATCAGGCCTAGAAAATGCATATAGACTGTTATGGCTTGCTTTTGCTAAGAGCCCCTCACCCTTGTCTGAAACGGTAGATGTGTATTGCCTGTCTTCAAGGTAATTTCCAAAGCCTATGTAAGTTTTCCCAAGGACAGAGCTAATCAGCTCACTGCCTTTCCCTTCTGCATGTGTTACTTTCATTTCCTTGATTGTACCTAAAATGTAGACAATAATATTCTGTATAATAGATAATAAATCCTTCTTTGATGTAAGACGCAAGAAAAACAATAAAAGCCTGTCTAGGCAAGGGTCGGGGCGCTCTCCTCTTGAGAGAGTGGCTGTGCCATCCCTTTTTCTCCACAGGACTGCTGTAGTCTGCTCATTTGTTCTCATCTTCAGTCACAACAGGTGGACTCTGCTGGCCAGAGTCTGCCACAGGTTGATTAAAGTGATGTTCTTTTTTGATGAGTTTTGTTGTGTCTTGTGAGTAATTATTACAGTGTCCAGTATGGGAATGGAATTATCACTATATTGTGAGTGGGTGTTTGAAGTTTGTGGTTCCCTCAGTATTACAGCCTGACTTGCAAGCAGTAATGAATATTTCTTGATATTTAATGTATAAGACATTTATTTATTGTGGCAGACCCTTCTGCATGGTGTTGGCCCAGCTCCCACTCGGAGATGCACAGGACCCACACCCACAGATAGGTTCTCTCCTGGATAATCAGAATTGCAATATACCTAAGCTGCTTTTTGCTGAAAACTCCCTCACCCTGCAAATGCTTACTGTAACTTCCTAAAATCCATGCTAAACCTTGCAGGGACCAGTGCAACCAGCTCAACCACTTTTGCCTTTTCATTTGCTAATATCCTTCTTCTGTGATGTGATTAGGGACATTGGCTCCTTTTGTTGTAACTGGGGATAGTGAGTGAGGACCATTTTGGAATGTGAGAAGATATAGAGTAAAGGTTTGTCATGGTGGAGGCTGTAGCTTTTGCTCCCCTTGAGAGAAAAGCCATGCTGTCATCCTTTTTCCTCCACCAGACTTGGTAGTCTGTGTGTATGTTTTATTTCATTCATAATGACGTGGATACTGCTAGCCGCTGTCCGCATCAATTTATATTCAATAAATATTTTTCAAAAGAAAAAAAAAACAGAGTTTTTGTACTTTGATACTTTCGGTGTTGAATCTTTAGCTTACTGTGGCCAGTCAGCTAGCCCTGCCTTCTCCTTCCTTCCCACAAAATAAAAGCCTGTCCTGAGCTGAAAGTTTATCATGAATGAATCAATCAGAAGAGCAAGACCCACCTCTTAGAACCTAGAATTCCCCTTCAGCCATGGCAGGGATGCTCTCAGTATTTCCAGTAACCTTTGGTGGTGACTTTGAATGGTGGAATTTCTCTCCCTGGTTCAACGGAGGATGGGAGGCAAAATGTACTGGGAAAGTTGCATCAGAAACCTGGAGACTCCTCTATCACTCAACAACACACCCAAAATGGCTCTAGTAGAAAACTGACGGTTCAAGTTACTACCTGTGACAAGCCAGGCTTATTCAATGCAACCTCAATATCACCTTAGCATGCACAGGCTTGGCCAGGCACTTTACAGGCATTATAGCATGCAGTCTTTTCAGAGATCCCACAGGACAAATTTATTAACAACATCCACCCCTCCATTTTGCAGATGAGAAGACCAAGGTTAGAATAGGCAAATGGCTTGCACATGAGCCATCTTATAAGTGGCTGAACCAGAATTTAAGCTCCAGACTTGGGGATTCCAAAGACCCCTCGTTTTGCTAGTACACCAAACTTTCACTTAGAATCCTAAACTAATAAAAATAGCTAACATTGATTATGCCCAGCATTGTGCTATGTGCTTTCACAAAGTATTTCCTCTTATCCAAACAACAACAGCACAACCACAGGAGACAGGTAGCACTATTGTCATCCCCATTTTACAAATAAAGAAACTGAAGCACAGAGAAAGGAGGTCAGCGAAGGTCAGAGAAATGGTCAATGGCAGACCTGGGGCTTAGACTCAAATACTTCTGCCTCCAGAGCCCTGGCTTTAGCTGCTTACCAGGCATACTATCATTTGGCTCTCATTTAAATGAAAACATTGGAGGCACATGGCTGGGCAAGGGAAGCAAGTTAACCACAAAGAACAGTGAAAGTAGTCCATTTGACTTCATTTGTTCATTCACACTGCAGGTCATCCCACAGGAACTGGAGGTGACCTCAAATAGTTTGTTTTTCTAACTTGTTGTCTCTCCACAAAAGCCTGTGATTGCTCTCTGGCCCATCGCACCTGAGTATCTTCTTCCTCCTGAATCATTTCATTCTTGCCAAATTCTCCACCTTGTCTGGCAAGAGGTAAGTTCAGTTACGTACACATGATTAGAAACGGTTGATCAGAGAGAACTAAACTTGCAAGGTTCCCTTTTCACACCCATTCAAGGCCTGGCCCAGCTGTCTTCAAGACAGAACCCAGTCCTAGGTAAGACGGAGGTGAATGAGAAGTGAATGGCCGCTTCTTTGTGTGAGTGTGTGCACGTGTGTGTCTGGGGGCAGTAAGCATATACAGAGCCCTGGACTTAAAATCTGAAAGTCCAATTTCAAGTTCTGGCAATGCTACTTACAGATTAGCTGACCTTTAGCAAGTCTCTTAACCTTTCTGGTGCTTCATACCCTTAACTGCAAAGTGAAGGTGGTGATATTTAGTAAGGGGATAAATGGGAAAATGTACATGATATGCCCAGCACAATGCCTGGCACATAGCAGGTGATCAGTATGATGTTAGACAGCTCTGTATGGGTGGAGGTTGCAGAGGGGAGTAAAAAGGGACCCAGGAGGTGAATTTTGAAAGGAGACTACACTATACAGAAGTGGATTCACCTTATATAAAGCGCATGGCTTTCATTTTTAAAAAACACTTTAATATCTAACTGGAGGGGGTTGACTTTAGAATTTGCTGGGTGATACAGGGCATTTCAATGTTGATTGACTCCTTACCCTTATTAGACAGTGCCAGCAAAGTGATTTTTGTAGATTATCTTACTAAACCTTGCGGGAAGCTGGACAGTAGGTTTTAATACTGTGGCCTCAGGTTCACGGACACAAATAGTGGCCAAAATCACCCACCTGATATGCAACAGAGGCAAAATTGATCTCCTGTGGCTCACCAGGTCTGTTGTTTTATAAAATAAATAGCTTTTTTCAAACCAAAGTCTTGTGAAATCAGAGCTCTGTTTCAGGAACTCTTCAAAGCACTGTGGACCCAGGCATATACCAGTGAACCAAGCCACCTCTCAAAGACACAATTCCAAATTGACTTCAAAATACACTTCACAGCATTACAAAAGATTGTTCTTTAAAACAGTTTTGTAGATACCCTTAGAACTGCAATTTTCAACCTTTTTCATCTCATGGCACTCAGAAACTAATTGCTAAAATTCTGTAGCATACCAAAAATATACTTTTGCTGATCTGACAAAAAAATAGGTATAATTTTGATTCCTTCACACTGGATGGCTATTGTTGTGTTGGCTGTTGTCATTATTGTTTACATGTTTTTAAAAGATTTTATTTATTTATTTTTAGCGAGAGGGAAAAAGATGGAGAAAGAGAGGGAGGAAAATATCAGGGTGTGTTTGCCTCTTGCATGCCACCCACTGGGGACCCGGCCCACATCCCAGGCATGTGCCCTGACTAGGAATTGAACCAGAGACCCTTCAGTTCACCGGCAAACACTCAATCCACTGAGCCACACCAGCCAGGGCTATTTTTTACATTTAGAAAAAAAATCCTTACTCAAGGACTTTTTTTTTTCATTGCTTTTAGAGAGAGAGGAAAGGAGAGTGAGAAACATTGATGTGAGAGAGAAGCATCAATTGGCTGTCTCCCATATGTTCCCAGACCAGGAATAGATCCCATAACACTGACTAGGGAGGCTGTTGTCATTTTTTATTTGACAATCTAAGGGAAAAGAGGCCAGTGCTCCTGACTCAATAGTCTGCTACTGCATGTTTTTAAAAAATGCTTATTTATTGCCATGGCTGGTGTGGCTCAGTGGATTTGAGTGCTGGCCTGTGAACCAAAGAGTCGCTGGTTTGATTCCCAGTCAGGACACATGCCTGGGTTGCTAGCCAGGTCCCCAGTGGGGGCACATGAGAGGCAACCACACCTTGATGTTTCTCTCCCTCTCTTTCTCCCTCCCTTCCCCTCTCTCTGAAAATAAATACATAAAATCTTAAAAAAACTATTTATTGAGAGAGAGAGAGAGAGAGAGAGAAACAGAGAAAGAGAGAGAAACATCAATTTGTTGTTACACTTATTGAGGCATTCATTGGTTGATTCTTGTACGTGCCCTGACTGGGGATGGAACCCTCAACCTTGGGGTATCAAGACCACACTTTAACCAACTGAGCTACCTGGCCAGGACTATTGCATGTTTTAGAAATTCTTGGGCCACATGGGTGCGCCTCTTGCAGCAGGCACACCAGTTGGAAATCACTGCCTTAGATTGTAATCTCCAAGAGGGTAGGAACTCTTACAACCTAATTAATCTTTGATGGTATCTGAAACCATATGTGGCATGGTAAATATTTGATGAATAAAAAATATATTTATCTGTAATTCAGATATTCTGTAGGCACGCTGAATTTCCTCTTCCCAATTTCCATCTTTTAGTTTTCTGAATTATGACAAAAAGGGAAAATATAACATTTTGTTGAGTCCTGATGTGTCAGTGATTGTGAGGAATAGGTATACATATACACATAAAATAATTATAGATATAGATATAGATGTAGTTATAGATATGATAGTTATAGAGACAGATAATGATAGTAGATATTGGTATAGTTATAGCTGTAGAAATTATACTTACAAAGACAGATATACATGTAGAAAGAGATAGACATATAAGTATAGGTATCTTTGACTTTTAGTCTTCTTAACACACTGTGAGATTAGGTTCTTAACTTATTAATGCAGAAGGTGGACATTGCAGGTGCCCATGTTCAGGAATTTATCCCTGTTCCTTTTTATTAGACTCTAATTCTAAAGATCTGGCAGCCATTTCTTTTTTTGAAGCCTAATTATTCAGTGAGAGTTTCCCCAGAGAGAGTTTATTAACAGTAACTCCCATATCTGGAGTGCTCATCTGTGCTGATTCTGTGCTTTCATACTTTATACAGGATGTTTGTCATTTATTCACTACCACAACTTTAGGAAACAGGTGTTGTTAATATTTCCATAGTTTAGAGAGAGGTTAAGAAATTTGCCTATGCCCTGGCCAGGTGGCTTGGTTGGTTGGATGTCCTGTATACCAAAAGGTCTCTGGTTAATCCCTGCTCAGGGTGGGTCCAGGAGGCAACCAATTGATGTTTCTATCACACATCAATGTTCCTTTCTCTCTCTCTCCCTCTCTCTCTCCCCTCTCCAGCCCCCATCCTCTCTCTAAAATCAACAAATATACCCTTGGAGGATAAGGAAGGAAGGAAGGAAGGAAGGAAGGAAGGAAGGAAGGAAGGAAGGAAGGAAGGAAGGGAGGGAGGAAAGTAGAGAGGGAGGAAGAAAAAGAAGGAAAGAAAGAAATTTACTTAAAGCTGCGTAGGCAAGTAAAGAGGTTGCAATTTGAACCTTACTGTTTGCCTCCTAAAGGGAATGCTCTTGGCTACACAAGCTGGGTGCTTGTGGTGTTTGACCCACTCATATGGTGAAGATTAGATTAGAATTTCAAACACATTAATAAGATAATGCCTAAGTAATTTCTTTTTTATTTGATTAAAAGAGATATTCTAGTCTTCTTGGGCTTCCAGAACAAAAGGCCACAGACTGGGGAACTTAAGCATCAGAAATTTATTTTCTCACAGTTTTGGAGGCAAGAAGTCTGAGATTGAGGTGTCAGCAAGGTTGGTCTCTCCAGAGGTTCAGCTCCTTGGCTTGAAGATGGCCATCTTTATGTTCACATAGCATTCTCCTTCCGTGTGTGTGTCTGTGGACTAATCTTTTCTTATAAGGACGTCAGTCATACCGGATTGGGGTCCATCTAATGACTTCAGTTTAACTTAATTACCTCTTTAAAGATTCTTCTTCCAAATACAATCTCATTCTGAAGTACTGGAGGTTAGGACTTGAACAAATAGGTTTTGAGAGGATGCAATTTAGCCCATAATAAAGGATTAATTCATTTCCTTGTTATTCCTCTCCCTTTGGTTTTGGTCTTCAGCTACTTATTGAGGGGTCATTTGACCTGCTCTTTTCAAGGAAACTTCTGGGTCATTTACACACCCAGGTCTAAAAATAACAACTGAGCCTGGTATTCTTTTTTTTTTTTTTAACAGAAGGATATGTTTAATGATTTGATGGTGGGGGATGGGGTGGTGCATGGAGGGAAAAGAGAAAGAGGGGGAGAGAGATTGGGGGGAGAGAGAGAGAGAGAGAGAGAGAGAGAAACATTGATGATTGCCTTCTGTACACCCTCTGACTGGGGATCAAACCCACAACCTAAGTATGTGCCCTGACCCGGAATTGAAACCAAAACATTTTGGGATATGGGATGATATGCCAAACAACTGAACCACCTGGCCAGGGCAAGTCTGGTATTCTTGCTCTAAATCAGTTCTTGGCTGTGGAGGAAATAATAGCGGGGAGGGGAGGCTTCTAGAACCACCTCTGCTACTAGACTTGCCTTGCAATTTTGGAGAGATTTCTGTCCCTCTTGGGGTGTTGGCCTAGATCAGAGCTTTAAGCTTAAATGTCCACAGAAGCTGAACAGGTGCAGTAAGTGGAGAAGCAGGGAGATGTGGCAAAATAAGGAGTGGTGGGAACCCTGTAAAGTTGAGGAACAGCCCACTTAAATGAGGTGGAGTTTTTCCTCCAAAAACTAAGGGACAAAGGAAATACATCCGAAGGCCAGGTCTGGACCAGCTGGTATCTCAGGACTTTTCTTTCCTAATGGTGCTTGGGCCAAACAAAAGATGGTACTGTTGACTGACAGGCACTAAAAAGGAAGGAACATATTGTAGTTTATGTGGCCTAAAGACCCATGCTGACAGGCAAACTCAAGAGGTGAGTTTTTCATATGTCTATGCTTGTTTCTGCAGACAGTAACCCAATTATGTATTTGGCTGTGGCTTTCCTACTGGGAATGTGAAGCAGGGTCATGAGGACAGCATCAAGATTAAGCGAGGTTGGGTTAATATGGGTCGAAATGGTCTGGAAACAAATTGAGTCAAGTTTTATTGACATATTCTATGGGTCTCTTGTCAAATAGTATTATCTTACCGCTGAAACTGAGGGACAGGAGGCTTAACCGTTTGTGGCAATAAAGTGCTTGAATCTCAAAGTTGTTTGTGAGGCAACTTCCCCTCAGTCAATATTCTCATGGAAAGATTAATTCTAGCTTAAGCCAATTTTTATGTTCAAACTTCAAGCAGGGCCCCAATAAATGAGGATTTTACTCCTATTTTATGGGCATTTGTTGGGATCTTTTTTAAATGGCAAAGAAGTGTCATGGGTCAAGCCTCATGGATTGGTAATAGCTGTCTGGAACATTGTCCTAGGGAAGACCCTGAGGCTAGACCCAGGTCCAGTAGGGAATGTGCTATGATATTAGCCTCGTCTGTCCTGAGTACGGTGGTTTGTATTTGCCAGTATCCTTATAGTCTCAAGTGATCAAAACTAATCTCAAGCAGGAAAATTTGTTGGCTCACAAAATCCAGGACAAGATATTAACAAGAGAGGTAGAGATGCAAATGGGTCTCAGAAACAATATGAACCAACAATGCCTCTGAGATACCCTCTGCCCCTCAGTTTCACATGTCTGCCCATCAGTTTTCCTCTCTCATGCAGAGCAGTCATAGCCACACTACAGTCCCTCAGATGTGGACTTTATGCCTTCCACCAGAGACTGCCTTTACACTCTTCAGGAACAAGCACACACACATACAGATTTGGGAGGGTAACTATGAGTAGCCCAGTCTGGATTAAAAAATCGTAAGGAGTGACTGCTTAACCCTAGACCAATCAACTTTGCACAGGGGCTGGAATCATCTAAAAATATAATAGCTTTCATGAGAACTACACAGTCAGGCTCAGCAAGAAGAGAGGTCTTCAGAGCAAGGCTAGGATGGAGTACAGGACTTTCAAAGGGTGGGTTTCTACCACAAAGGGACTGGCCACATGGCTACCAACCTGAGCTTAAATCCCGGGAGGTGAAAGGGAAGAAGACCTCAAGAATGTGTACCAACCTTAGCTAGCAGCTATAATCCCTCCCCATAATCTCTACCTTGTGGTTCCTGAGCTGGGAAGAGAAATCCTAAATCCTAAACCAATAAGTTGTGCCTTCCAAATACTGGTCAGCTGGAACAAAGCTCTAGCTATTAATCAGAAATGTGCCTTCATCTCATGGAGGAAACTCCTGCTCCATGACCAACATATTAGCCATCTCTTCCCAAGGCAAGTGGCGACCTGAGAATTCTGTGCCTGCTTCCTGAGGACTGCTCCCCATGCAGTGGCTGATGAGGTTCTGGGTCCTTTGGGGTTCCTACAAATCCTACCTTGGCTTCCACCTTGGTCCTTGCCCCTTGTGCTACCAGTCTTTATCAGCAACTGGAGCCCTGAGATGGAATAACCATGATATGCCTGAGGAATTTAACTGCAAGCGATATAGTGGACTACTGGACTAAAATGGAGAGGGTGAGGAGGCACCTGTGATGGGGGTGAGGACAGGAATGGCCTCTATGGCTCATTTTGCTCCTAGCAAGTTGAGGGCCACAGAACAAATACAGCTTCTCCCTCAGCTTACCAGTGTCATGGGAAAAACTTATATTGGGGTGCTCAATTCTCAGCCTGTCCACTTCTTCACTTCTTTGAGCCTCAGTGGTTTTATCTATGAAATGGGGATAATCTCATTTAAGAAACAAGATAGCAGATAAAAATATCTGGTACACAGTCAAATAATTGTGACCAAATGCAAAGATCTAATCACAAGATCAGCCAATTGATACTAGTCTGAATTCTGAGCTTCAACTAATGGGACTGTGAGTCTAACTGGAATTCATCACATCAGACTTGGACCTAACTTCAGGCTACAACCAGAGGGAGGGGACAGACCACCTGACTATGCACAGGAGCACCTGACACATAGAGCTAAGTCATGTAATCAATCTTCCTATGTGGATAGCAAGTCCAGCTGAATCCTTCCTATCAACTTGGATGTGGCATTAGACCATATCCAGAGAAACCAGTTCCTGTAGCTTCTAGAGTTTATATGTTTCTTCAGGAAAAAAACAAGTGCTTGTGGGTTTTTTTCCCTCCAATAGACCGAAAGAGGAGCGGTGATGCCACCAGGGGCTGGGGTAGGCAATGGGTAGTGTCCAGCTACTAAGTCCAGCTGATGATGTTCACAGTGTGGAAAGTTACTGAACATCATCTTTGTACAAAGAGAGAATTCACCTGTGATGGAGTCAGAGAGTTGATAGAATTTTTCAGTTTCCCATGAACATGCATTCATGTGTTAAGATTCAAGGCTTATATGCCCTTCATGGGGGCTTTCTTTACCTCTTTCTTTTTCCTTTCTCTGAATTTTCATAACAACTCCAAGGTTCTGAAGTCTTTGGTTATGAAGAGCATTCTATAAGCCATGTTAAGCACTTTGCATTTAATGGTCTGATTACATAGACCATTATTATTATTCCCATTTCCCAGATGAGAAAATTGAGGTTCCAAGAGTTTTAAATAATCTACAGAAATCACATACTTAATAAGTAAAGGAACAGAATTTGTTTGGGTCCAGGCTGTCTAATTCTAAAATCCATGATGTAACCTGGTTCACAATCTGGTGACACCAAAACATCTCTTCCCTCAAACTATGAAATGACTTTAATTTCTGCCCAGACTGGAAGTCTGATGAAGACCTTTTGGACCATGAGATGGCTTCACACTTCAGGTTATGAAACTTTAAATTTCAAATCCAGCTTAAGGATTGTGTTTTATCTTCTCAAAAATAGCTATATGTGTTAATATCACTGTATCAGACTAATTCTTAGCACAAAAATACATAACTGGTTAAGCCATATCTTCTTCAAGGTGCAAGAATCAGGGTCTAACACACCATCTGGATTCTGAGCAACAATTGTTTTCTACTTTGATATGCCAGCTCTTCCATCATTTTTAAAACTCCTACAGAAATATTACATACTATGCTCTCCTTATATAAGCAGTACACTACTTGTCATGAATGCTTATTATTCTTTAATCAGCTGGCAGGAAGTTTTTTCATAGCACTGATTTTTTTATAGGTATAAAGACACACATATGTATATGCACATATATTAATCTAATCTCAGATGAGACATACTCTTTTGTTTCAGTCATCTGAGTCAAATGTAGTGAGATCATGTTTGTGCACCTGTGGGAAAACAATTGCTGGAAAAATACACATTAAACCATTTTCAGTGCTAATGACAGGGAGTAAAAGTGTGATGAGAAATTTGAAGAAATGTTTTTGTTTATAAGAACTTTTTCTTTTCTCTTTTTCTCTTTTTCACTATTTTGATCTCTTTTACCCCTCAACTCCTTTTGGCTTCTCAATACTTCTTTCTTGTTTTACTCCTTCTTCCTTTCTTCCCAAGCATACCACTCCTTCCTGTCTTTTTTCTCTTTTTCATTCTACTTTTCTTTATTCTCTTTTCACTTTTTTATTTCCTTTTCCTTCTTT
>PVKU01015594.1:0-17722 GCA_004027475.1 Anoura caudifer | reverse complement strand
ATCACTTTACTGTCCAGCTCTGGTTTTTCTTTGAGACTAGATGAGACAGGCAGGCCGATGAACAGCTGGTTTAATCCCAAGTAGAATTATAGTAGGGGTAAAATATGAGGGGTTTCAAAAGGGGTGAAGGATGTTGATCGGCAAAGAGGCAGATGAGGACACCTGGGGAAGTCTGGAGCTGAAAACAGTGAAGGCAGGTAGTGGGGCAGGAAGCAGGGGTTCTGCTGAGGGGTGTTGTGAGACTCAGCCAGACCATGGAGGGAGCTGATGGGTCCCAGGGGATGTTGAGGAGCTGAGGTGTGTCCGTGACAGCCGAGGAGGCATGACAGGGTCTGCGTGTGCTCTCAAAGCACAGGAGCCTGGGTCAGAGGAATGTTATCACCTGTTCAGTTTGCCCGGGAGAAACGGGACCAGAGGACTGTTGTACTACTTAAGGAAATGGTCGGTCTGTAGGGTTAGAGAGGAAATCAGAGAGGGATGAGGCGGAAGAAGAAATGAGGGCAGATGTGTGAGATGGAGAAAGAGACATCAGAGACTAGACCCATCTAAGCAACCCAAGAAGACTCCCCAACCAACTACTTTTGTTATAATAAGTGTGCATCAGAACCCAATCTTCCTTTGTCAGAATTTCACCCCAGCCCATCCTTCTACCATCTGCAAAACATTGATAATTGACGTTGTAGATTATGGCCAAGACTAAAAAATAAGTTAGATTCAATAAAATGTCAGTTTTACATGTGTTCCTCTGCTTTCTAATTTATTGAAACCAGGACCTAATGCAGGGCAGCCAAGTGAATGCTCTGGACATTTCCATTAGGCAAGAACGTGTCCCATGGCCATCCCAGTGGCCAAAGGATTTCCTAACTCATTTTTAAAACTATAACCACAAAACCAGCACCCTGCATAAAGTAAATTGTTCTTGTGTATAAATCAGTGCCTTCCCCCTTGTCCTCCCTTCCTTAATTAAGATAGAATTCTAATTTATTTCTCTATCCTTTTGTGGATAAACTAATTTTTTCTTGTTATAAAAGAAAAAATACTGGTCTCAGAATTTGAGTCAGCTAGTCTGCTTCTCTGTGCATCCCACCCTTCCCCTCAAAGCTTTCAGTCACAGCCTCTGGAAACACATTGGAAAGCCCGCCCCAGGCTTCCAGGCCACTGCCATGGTGCATGGCACCTTCAAGGACATGGAAACTTCAGATACATAGGGAAATACGTGATCCTCTTTTTTCTACCCATTGGACTTCACTTTTATGTGCCCCACGCAGATCATTGTTTTTAGCGAGCATGCCAAGGACTTCTGCAAGTTGGGCTGCGAGGTGCTAGGGGTCTCTGTAGACTCACAGCTCACCCAACCTGGCTTGGATTAACACCCTCAGGAAGGAAGGAGGCTTGGGCCCTCTGAATATCCCCCTTCTGGCTGATGTAACGAGAAGCTTGTCCCATGATTGTGGCGTGCTGAAGAAAGATGAGGGGATTGCCTACAGGGGCCTCTTTATCATCGATGGCAAGGGTGTCCTTCGCCAGATCACCATCAATGATTTGCCTGTGGGCTTTCCACAGATGTGGCTCTCCAGCTGGTCCAGGCCTTTCAGTACACACATGAGCATGGGAAGTCTGTCCCGCTGGCTGGAAGCCAGGCAGACAAGATCAAGCCCAATGTGAATGACAGCAAGGAATACTTCTCCAAACACAACTGGGCTGACAAACAGGCAACACGCTTGGGCTCTTGGCCCCTACCTGGGTGCCCCGTGCTGACCCAGGAAAGGCCAGATCTGCCCCTTCATATTCCGCAGTCTGTGACCCCAAACAGCTAGTCTTAAGGCCTTTCCATATTCGTAGCTGAGTGGTGAATGGTGACCCATCCCTGGAGCTGCCCAACCAGGCACAGGCCTAGAGGTGACCAATAAAGTATTATGGACAGAAAAAGAAAAAGAAAGAAAGAATACTAATTTGCTAACTTGGAACCAGCCAAAGAATAGACCTGAATCTGCAGAGCAGAGTGGAAACTGTGGAGTGAAGTTCAGCTGACCTCACACAGCAAATTAGGCTGCGGTCCACTTAAACTGCCAGCACAATAGTATCAGGGACTGCGCCCAAAGGACACTGGGATGGCATTGGGCAGGATGGGGGGCTATTAACGAAAAGTACTCAGTCCTTGCTCCCTCTGCCATCCTTTGCAAGGGGCTGCCTCTTGCCTATCTTTGCAATTTGTCACGTTCCGGCTCCCACTCTAGTATCATCAGAGAGGTTCCCCTAGGCGGTGACTTTTTTTATTTCTCTGCTCATTTAACAGTGGACAGGGGTAAGGGTGATAAAGTCAAAGGAATTGCTACTGAAAAATAATGTTAAAATGTTCCCAAATGAGACCTGTGTATAGTCAGAGGTGGTCTGACTTCCAAGACACATCTGTGAAGGTGGATATTATTTTTCTTTTAATTTGAGGTCATTTTGCCTGGTACTTCCAATCCTCCTAGGCCAGTAATGGTTTTCCCCACAAAGTGACCCGGTGCATACAGTAGGGGTCTCACAGAGGGGCAGCAGAGGTGAGCAACCTCAGAGGGGTTGAAGGCTTTTGTGCACTGGTTACATATGCCACACTCCAAGTGCTTCAAATACAGCGGAATCTGGCAGAAAGTTCTGGTCTCTCCCCCAGCAAATTCTGTTATCTTGAGCTCCTGGAGAAGCCAGAGACCTCCCCACTTCTCTTTCATTTCTGCCCACCTTTAGCCACATGTGGTGCCCAGTGGAACAAGTCACAACACACAGTAGGATGACTGGGAGTAAGGGCGGACGTTACTTCCCACACCCTAGTCATGAGTGTGATTTGGTGCTAAACTGTCCCATATGTCATGGAAGGTGAGGTGCTTGGGGAGGCATTGGGGCAATTCCTTACAGAGGCCTGTCACCCATACACATCCCCTCCCACTGAGACAAGATAAATAAAAGCCACATGACTGCCCTGGCTTGTGTGGCTCAGTGGAATGAGCAACTGCCTGCAAACCCAAAGTTCACCAGTTCAATTCCCAGTCAGGGCACGTGCCTGGGTTGTGGGCCAGAAACCCAGTTGGGGGCATGTGAGAGGCAACCTATCCTAGTGTCTCTCACACATCAGTGTTTCCCTTTCTCCCTCCCTTCTCTGCTCTCTAAAAAAATAAATAAAATCTTTTACAAAAACCCCACATGGCTTGAAAATATGTTGCCATGTGTTGATAGTGTCTCAGGGGTGTGGATTTGGTCACAGTATTGCCCCATTCACTGTCAGAACTGGGAGGATTGGTGGGCACAGGCCAACCCCACCAAAACTGAGATTGGTCTCCTAGGGTGCTGAGGTCTGGCTGGGCCTTTCAAACAAGAAGTTTAGTTTTTAACATAGGAAACATAGGAAAAACTGAAAACACAAAAAGAAAAAGAATTTATTTGCAGAAATGAACTTGTCTGGACATGGCAGGTCTGCATGCTGGAGCTCCAGAGCTCTTCAACTTCACCTCTGTGCTAATTGAAATTCAGTTATTTTCTCCCTCCAAACTTCAGATGAAGCTAGCGATGGATGTGCTGCCCTTACTGAATGGGGTTCTATGGTCTGTCTTCCACCACTGACCAGCAGAAGCTGAGAGACCACTCTTAGCATGTGGAGCATACTAAGGTCAGACCGCAGTTCTGTCTCAGCGTCGGGGGGCGGGGCGGGGAGAGGGTGTGGCCTCAGCACCAGGGCGCACAGAGCCTGTGCTGGCCTCCAGCGTGTGCTCCCTGCGGACCCAGCTCACCATCAGCGCATTTTTGGTTTTTTTTGTTTTAAGAATTAGAAGGGAGGGAGAAAGAGAGGAAGAGAAACATTAATGTGTGGTTTTCTCTTGCGTGCCCTCTACTAGGGACCTGGTCCACAACCCAGGGACGTGCCCTGACTGGGATCGAACTGGGGAACTTTGGGTCACGTGCTGGCGCTCAGTCCACTGAGCCACACCAGCCAGGGCCATCAGTGCATCTTCTCCTGGACTCTCTGCCACCTTCCCTGTCCTTTAACTAGAAACTCTGGTTCCCCTCAGAATCTTATATTTCACTTCCCTTATGCTCTGTGTTGAAGCTCACATGACTGCGAAGTTTTGGGGGCAAACTGGCAAGAGAAAAAAAGAAAAACTAAGCAGGATTTTCCCAAAATTGTGGGGTACAGGGGCCCATTCTCCCAGGTTCTTGCCAGAGATGTGTTTTCCTCGGCATTTTTGGAGCTTATGCCCCAGCCATGGCTGCAGCTTCAGGATGGGAGCAGGGCCGGGAGAGAAGAGGGAAGGGTCCCCAGCAGTCCCCCACTCTGGCCCCGACAGGCCCCTTGTACAGTCCTCTCTGCGTCATTCCCCTCCTGCTCCTGGAGCAGTGCTGAGACCCACCGCCTTGAGGACAGAGCTGAGATCAAGGCAGGAAAACCAAGTAGTTCGCCACTGTGCTGGTCATTCGTCCAGTTCTGACATCTGTCCCCAGTCTGCCCACTGACAGTTTCTTCCAGAATCCGCAAATACCATCTTTCCTAGTCTGTCCCAAGCTCGTGGTTGTCATCAGTAGGAGGACAGCTGGCTGGGGACCTGCTCCATCCTGGTGGCTCCAAAATGGTGTGTTCTCTTTTTTTTGAAGAAGTAAGAGAAGGAAGAAAGTGGGTCTGGACAGCAAGGAGACTTTCTTCAGAAATAAGTAGAGTGTTTTCTTTACTCACAGGCCTTTGAAGTGCTATGTTGGTTGGCCTCAGGTACTTTTATTCTTCTCTCTGGATATTCTTTCTGAAGAAGGTAGATGGAGTTGGCGGCACAGATATGAGGACAAAAGGGTGAGTATACTGTCCTTGGTTCCCAAGTTACACAGTGTTTGTACTGTTCTGCATTTCTGAGCCTCTCTCACGATGTAGTTCAGGTCTGGCTAGAGGCAGAACCAGCTGTGAGGGGCTCCTTCTGGTCCTTCTTGACACCACTGTCCATCTGTCCTGCACACTGGTAGTCTGTGTTAATTGTCTGCTGAATGCACAGGGTCAGCTGGCCTCCAGGGCACTTGGTGGATCCACATGTTGGAGAAGCCCTGGGTCCCTGAGTCACTGTGTGGAGAGGATGAGAGGCACTGGTTTCCTGACCCACATAATGGGAAAGAAGGAGCCAGCAGATTTCACTGAGTACACAATGAAACATCTGTTATAACAGCTCAACATTATTACCATAATGGACAGAGTCTTTTTTTAAAATATTTTTAAAGATTTTATTTATTTATTTATTTATTTTATTTATAGGGAAAGGATAAAGGAGAGAAACGTCAATGTGTGGTAGCCTCTTGTGCCCCTCAATGGGGACCTGGCCCACAACCCAGGTGTGTGCCCTGACTGGGAATTGAACCAGCTACCCTTTGGTTTGCAGGCCTGTGCTCAATCCACTGAACCACTTCAGCCAGGGCATGATCTTTTTCTTAAATAAGTCATTTTAACATTTCCTATAATAATGGCTTGGTGATGATGAACTCCCTTAGCTTTATCTTGTCTGGGAAGCACTTTTTTCTGCCTTTCAATTCTAAATGATAGTTTTGCTGGATAGATCAATCAAGGTTGTATGTCCTTGCTTTTCATCACTTTGAATACTTCTTCTTGCCTGTCCCTTTTTTGCCTGCAAAGATTGTTTTGAGAAATCAGCTGACAATCTTATGAGAACTTCTTTGTAGGTAACTCTCTTCTTTTGTCTTGCTGCTTTTAAGATTCTCTCTTTATCTTTAACCTTGGGCATTTTAATTATCATGTCTTTTGGTGTGGCCCTCTTTGGGTCCATCTTGTTTGGGACTCTCTGAGTTTCCTAGACCTGTATGTTATTTCCTTCACCAAATTAGGAATGTTTTCTTTCATTATTTTTTCAAATAAGTTTTCAATTTCTTGCTCTTCCTCCTCTCCTTTGTCATCCCTATGATTCAGATGTTGGCATATTTGGAGATATCCCAGAGTCTTCTTATACTAGCCTCATTTTTTTGAATTCCTGGTTCTTCTTTCTGTTCTGGTTGAATGTTTATTTCTTCCTTATGTTCCAAATCATTGATACGAACCCTGGCTTCCTTCCCTTCACTGTTGGTTCCCTATAGATTTTTCTTTATTTTACTTAGTGTAATCTTCATTTCTTCCTTTATGCTGTTGCTGTATTCAATGAGTTCTTTGAGCATCCTTATCACCAGTGTTTTGATTATACATCTGATAGGTTGGTTATCTCCATTTTATTTGGTTCTTTTTCTGGCATTTTGTTCTGTTCTTTCATTTGTGCCATATTTCTTTGTCTCCTCACTTTGGAAGCCTGCCTGTGTTTCTGTATTAGGTACAGCTGCTTTGGCTCCACATCTTAGTAATGTGGTCTATTGTAGGAAAAGCACCTGTAAATTGTGTGAGATGGAGTCTTAGGTGATCACCAGGGCAGGGCAACCTGCTTCACCACTTTGTGGCTCTGTTTGGGAGCATGGCTCAAAGAGGGGACAGTGTTGCTGCCTGGCTTCTGGGGGTTTGCCTGGCACTCCTCCTGTTTACAGTGACTTCACCCACTCCCTCTATGTGACTGGCACCCTCCAGCTGTTGCCATGGTGTTGAATCCCAGAGTGTGTGTGTTTGCATAGGTTCTAAGACCATGTGGGCCCTTTAAGAAGAAGTTTCCTGAAAATCCAGCAGTTTCTTCTGCCGCCCCAACCCGCACTGGTTTTTGTGGCCAGAAGTTATGGGGATTTATCTTCCCAGCACTTGAAACCTGGGCTGTGCCATTTGGCCTAGAGCTGGGATCCTTCCCAAGTTATCTCTCCTGATTTTTATCTGCCACGTGTGAATGCGGGACCACCCGTGCTCATTCCACCACTGCAGCCACTTCTCTGTGCCACACCACCTTCCTGTCTCCACTTCTCCACCCCTCCTACCCATTTGGATGAATGTGGCTTCTTTAAATCTTTGATTGTCAGATGCTCATACAATTAGATTTTCTGACAATTCAGGATGTTATTTGTTTCAAGATTTAGTTGTAATTCTTTTTGTGATTGTGTGAGGAGGCAAAGCCTGTCTACCTATGCCTACATCTTGACCAGAAATTTGATGAGTCACTTTCTGTCTCTCATCTTTGTTTAAACCCTGCTGAATAGGATGTGTCGGTTTCACCCACCAGCATTACTTTTTCTTCTCTCAGGCAACTCGAAAGATAAATTGAGCCATCGCAGGTAGGAGAGAGCATATGAAGACAGGTTATTGTTATTACCATAATTTTAAGTACCTTCTGCCAAGTACACAGAGAAAAATTATTAATCATCTCTTACCTTTGACAGAACATACTATCATTTCTGCATTTTGAGGGTCTGCAGATAATTGAAAAGCACAAAGTCCTGCTGAATGTGCCTCCTTTCCTCTGATCATTGTGAGTCCTTGAGTAGTGTCACTCATTGGCACTGTGCCTGTGATAGTAGTGCCAGAACAAGGCCAAGGCACCAAGAAGGTCTTTTACCTCCTTGGTTAAATTTATTCTTAGGTATTTTATTTCTTTTTTTTTTAATGCAATTGTAAATGGGATTGTTCTCTTAGTTTCCCTTTCTGATAGTTCATTACTGATATATAAAAATACAACTGATTTCTGGATATTTATTTTGTATCTTGCTTTTTTACTGAATTCATTTATCAGTTCTAGTAGCTTTTTGGTGGAATTTTTAGGGTTCTTTATATACTGTATCATGTCATCTGTGAATAATGACAGTCCTATTTCTTCCTTTCCAATTTGGATGCCTTTTATTTCTTCTTTTTGTCTGATTGCTGTGGCTAGGACTTTTAGTAGTGCTGAAAGCAGACATGTCTTGTTTCCAATCTTAAGGAAAACATTGAGTATTGATGTTGGCCGTGGGTTTGTTATATATGGCCTTTATTATGTTATATGTTCCCTCTGTTCCCACTCTGCTGAGAGGTTTTATCATAAATGGGGTCTGGAATTTATCAAATGCTTTTTCTGCATCTGTTGATATAATCATGTAATTTTTATTCTTTATTTTGTTTATATATTGTATAACATTTATTGATTTGCAGATATTGTGCCAACTTTGCATCCCTGGAATAAAGCCCACTTAATCATGTTTATAATCTTTTTAATGCGTTGCTGGAACTGTTTTGCTAAAATTTGGTTGAGAATTTTAGCATGTATATTTTTCAGGGAAATTGACCTATAATTTCCTTTCTTTGTAGTATCTTTATTTGGTTTTGGAATTAGGATAATGCTGGCCTTGTAAAATGAGCTTAGATTTATTTCTCCTCTTAGATTTTTTGGAATAGTTTGAGAAGAATAGTTGTTAGCTCCTCTTTGAATTTTCGGTAAAATTCACCTGTGAATTTATTTCATCCAGGATGTTTTCTTTTTGGGAGTTTTTCGATTAGTGCTTCAGTTTCATTAGTTGTATCTGTCTGTTGAGATTTTCTGCTTCTTCCTGATTGAATTAGGAAGATAAAAATTTTCTAGAAATTTATCTATTTTGGCCAGATTATCCAATTTTTTGATGTATAGGTGCTCATAATGTTTTCTTACCCTTCTTTGTATTTCTTTGGTGTCTGTTGTTACTTCTCTTTCATTTTAGATTTTATTTATTTGTATCTTCTATTTTTTCTTTTTTAAAATTGATTTTTAGATAGACAGGCAGGGAGGGAGGAGGGGTGGATGAGAGAGACAGAGAGAGAAATATTGGTTTGTTGTTCCACTTATTTGTGCATTTATTGATTGATTCTAGTATGTGCCCATACCAGACACCAAACCCGCAACTTTGGCATATCAGGACAATGCTCTAACCAACTGAGGTACCCAGTGAGGACTCTCTTTTTTCTCGATAAGTCTGGATAAACATTTGTCAGTTTTGTTCATCTTTTCAAAGAACCAGCTCTTGGTTTCATTAATCTTTTGTATTGTTCTTTTTTACCCCATTTTTAAAATCACTGCTCTGATTGTTATTTTTTTATTCTACTCACTTTGAGCTTTGTTTGTTGTTCTTTTACTAGTTTCTTTCTTTTAAAAATATTAATTTATTTTAGAAAGATAGAGGAGGGAAGAGAGAAACATCAGTTTGTTGTTTTACTTATTTATGCATTCTTTGGTTGATTCTTGTATGTGCCCTGACCAGGAATCAAACCTGCAACTTTGGCCTATCTGGATGACACTCTAACCAATTGAACTATTTGGCCAGGGCTTCTAGTTCTTTCAAGTATAAAGTTAGATTGTTTATTTGAGATATTTTCATTCTTGATGTAGGTCTGCAACGCTATAAATTTCTCTCTTAGGACTGCTTTCCCTGTGTCCATAGATGTTGGATTGTTGTACTCTCATTTTTGTTTGTTTCAAGGTAACTTTTGATTTCTTTCTTGATCTCATTGTTAACCCAGTCACTGTTTTGTAATATGTTACTTAGCTTCCATGTCTTTGTGTGTTTTTCAGTGTTATTCTTGTGATTGATTTCTAGTTTCATGGCATTATGGTCAGAGATGATGCTTGGCATGATTTCAATAATCTTAGATTTATTGAGACTCGTTTTGTGTCCTAACATGCAGTTTATCCTAAAAAAATTCCATGTGCACTTGAAGAGAATGTAAATTTGCTGCTTCAGGGTAAAATGCTTTTAAAGATATCAATTAAATGCATGTGATCTAGTGTGTCATTTAAGGCTGCTCTTTCCTTTTTGATTTTCCATCTGTAGGATTTATCCACTGATGTCAATGGGGTGCTACAGTCCCCTACTATGACTGTATTACTGTCAATCTCTCTTTTTATGTCCATCAAGATTTGCCTTACATAATTAGGTGCCCCTAATTAGGTGCATAAATGTTTGAACTGGTTATAACCTTTTGTTGGATTGTTCCCTTTATCATTATTTAGTGTCCTTCTTTGTCTCTTATCACAGCCTTTGTTTTATTGTTTTATTTTTTTTTTAATTTTGTGGTTGTTGAAGTACAGTTGTCTGCATTTTCCCCTCACCACTCCCCCTCAACCCCAGCCGTCCCCACCTCCCTCCCCTGATTCCACCCCCACTTGGTTTTGTCCACGTGTCCTTTACAGTTGTTTCTGAAAACACTTCCCCCTTTTACTCCCATTATCCCCTCTCCCTTCCCCTCTGGTTACTGTCAGATTGTTCTTAATTTCAGTGTCTCTGGTTATATTTTGCTTGTTTGTTTGTTTTGTTGATTAGGTTCCACTCACAGCCTCTGTTTTAAAGTATATTTTGTCAGATATAAGTATTGTTATACCAGTTATTTTTCATTTTCTTTTTTTTAAGATTTTATTTATTTATCTTTGGAGAGAGGGGAAGGGAGGGAGAAAGAGAGGGAGAGAAACATCAGCGTGTGGTTGCATTTCTCTCACGTGCCCCCAGCGGCAGACCTGGCCTATAACCCAGGCATGTGCCCTGACTGGGAATTGAACTGGCAACCCTTTGGTTCACAGGGCAGCACTCAATCCATTGAGCCACACCAGCCAAGATCATTTTCATTTGTATAAAATATCTTTTGCTATTCCCTTACTTTTTTTGTCTCCTTAGGCACATTACTTTTTTTCCTTCCCCACCCGCCCCCATCCCTTTACTTTTAGTCTCTGTGGCTTTCATTCTGAGGTGAATCTCTTGAAGACTCCATATGAATATATATGGGTATTGTTTTCTTATTCATTTGGCTACCTTATATCTTTTGATTGGAGCATTTTAGCTACTTTCATTTAAAGTGATTATTGGTAGGTAAGTATTTATTGCCATTTTATTCTTTAAACTATCTTCCTCTGGTTTTCTTTTTTCCTTTTTCTTAAAGAAAGCCCTTTAACAGTTCCTGTAATACTGGTCTGATTATGACAAACTTTTTAAGCTTTTTTCTTGTTTTGGAAGTTCTTCATTTCTTCTTTAATTTTATAAGATTTTATTCATTTATTTTTAGAGAGAGGGAAATGGAGGCACCTGGAGGAGGAAGACAGGACGCTCCTGTCCCAGCAGGGTCACACCACCCCAGCGGTGAGCCTGTCTGGACGGCTGACTAGTGGTGGAGCCATTAAAGCTTTTAGATATGACAATGACATAATTGGATTTATATTTTTTTAAGATCACTCTGTGATTTGACATTTGAGATGCATCTTTTTAATTAAATTTATTGGGGTTACCTGGATAGTAAGATTATATAGGTTTCAAGTCTAAATTTCTATGATACATGATCTGCATTCACAAGGTGTGCTCACCACCCAAAGTCAAATTTTTCATCACCATATATTTGGCCTCCATTACCCTTTATTACCACCCCTCTTTCCCTCTGGGAACCACCATACTGTTGTCTGTGTCTATAAGTTTCAATTTGGTATCCAACATATGAGTGAAATCATACGGTTCTTAGTTTTTTATGACTTAAATAGTTTAGCATAATGTTCTCCAGGTCCATCCATGTTGTTGCAAATGTTAGTATTTTGTCTTTTTATATTACTTGAGATGTTTCTTGAGAGCACAGATGTGATTTAGAAAGATGAAGAGGGTGAGATGTGATTCAGATACAGAGATTGAGCACTTGACCTGCAGGTACAACAGATGAAAGACCAGAGACCAGACCACATGCCCCTCAGAGGCCTATAAGTGAGGGGACACAGAAGGGAAAAGAAGACCCTCCATAGGGAAGACAGGGCAGAGGGAAAATGGGACTATACGTGAATGGGACAGTGCAGAGGGGACAGGGGGCCCTTGGAGGGGGGTATAACTGAGCAAACCAGGACTCATGTTTGTGGCACCTTGATGTATGACCCAACAATTAGTGTTGAGGGAAACAAGTTTTTATTTACAAGATTGAAACATCAGGGGGTCTGGGAGCACTTCTGCTTGGAGCCCTGTTCTTCCATGAGACCCAGTACTTCCCTTGCTATAAGCCAAAAAGAAGCCAAATAATTCCCCATATTCTTAATCTGTTCTTAAGTCGGCTGTGCAAACAGTTCTCCATCCCCTTTGGAAAGCACACTTATGGGTTTCAAAGTTGCCATCCTCTTGTAGCAACTGTGTCCTTCAGGATCAGGGGTATGTTGTCCTCAGCCTCCATGTAATAGTCCAGGAAAATATATGCCATGTTACATTGGATCATGGTAAAGTCCAGAAGACACAAGTCCCAAGAGTCCAGATAGAGTGTGGATCTGTAAGGTAGCAGGTCACAGTCTTACAAGCCAGAATCCTTGGTAGCTTCAGAGTCAGCTATAGTGAGCATGCTCAGAGCAGCAGCATGCCATTCTCTCCCTCTTGGCTGCTGCTTCTTATTCAGACCTCAGGGAAGAATCCTGACTTCAAACTGCATAGCTGCTTGCTACTTCCTTACTTACGCTTCATGGCCACATCCCTCCTGGCTCACAGCTCTTTCTTCATGGCTACTCCTCTTCCTTACTAGCCCAGACCACATGCCGAAATCCTCAGAGGAACAGATGTAGCTTCTCTCTCACTACAAGTAGCATGGCAGAAATCTCTCACATGGCTGCCCTCTTCACTACAGACCAGCACGGCTGCTACCCACTCTCTCAGCCCTCATGGTAGATCAGCCTCCCTTTTTCTGCCCACCCTTAGTTTAAATCCTGATCTGGGGCTTCCTATGTGATTCCCTATCTGGCTCCTCCCACATGTGCTACATTTGCCAGTTTCCTGTATCTTGTACCTTCTCTCGGCAGCCATCTTTTGTCAGGGCAAGAGTTCTTGTGACATAAGGGATTCCAGGGAGGGCATTTACCTCCCTTAGCTATGTCACAAGTCACTGAATGCTCTCAGAGTTACATACTCCTTTGCCTGGGGTGGTAGCATAGCTTCAAGAAAGACTTGCCATAGTTATGCAAAGTATCTTAAGTGCTGTATCATCTCCTCCCCCCACCCCCCAACCATGGGCTATGGGAACTTTGGGGACCCCTCACTCTGAACCCCATTACGAGGGGACAGGGAAAGGCTCCATGGAGAAGGCAGGTTATAGGGGACAGGGACCATCCATGGAGGGAGCAGGGCAGGAGCTGTGGTTAAAAAAATGGGCCACATACTGAATTTGACAAGATCAGGGGAGGCCTGCACGGTGGCTGTACAAACTCAGAGGACAAAAGTTACCACATAGGATGGACTGAAATTAAGCCATGCTGGGTAGTCATGTCCTAAGCCTGTATCTTCCTTTACAAAGGTCAATCTTTGCCTAAACTGAGCATATCTATTGTCTTTGAACATCTACAATAACCTTTGCAATGTCAACGTAACTTCCTTTTTCCCAAACCCCTCATGGTACCAGGGCAGAGACCACAAAACCTCTCTTTGTTGTTTTCATGTTAATTGTTAACTGTTAACTATCCTATATGCACCAATGTAAGAGAAGTATGTGTCTATTCATTTTATGGGATTCCAGGGATTTCCCACTTTGCTTTCTCCCACCTTCCTAATGTATCATCAATGCATTTTATATAACCCCCTTATGCCTCCTACTTTGATTCTAATGTATACTACAAGGTGCAAAACTGCCATTCTCTGGAACATTTTCTTAATTTGTTGAGATTTTGATTCCCAGCAATTGTTACCAGTTTAGCTCAAATAAACCCATAAAAATTCTTACAGATTTAGATGTTTCTTGCATTGACATCTACTTGGTATAGTGCAGAGGACAGGATTCCAAAGAATCCCACCCAGGACCACCCTGACCTGTGCTGGGTACTAGCAGGGACCCATTGCACCCCACTGGCTCCCCATTTTGCATCTGATGAACTTGGGTCACCTGTTGTGCACAAACACACACACACACCCTCTATATTGTCAGGAAGCAAGAGTTATTTCCCAAGATGCATCAACCTGTAACACTCTGAACACCGTCAAATGCCATATTCAGGTTTCCACACTGTAATTTTCATGCTGGTCATATTATTCCATTCCCTTCAGGAGCTCACCCCCTGCACTGACCTGTGCAAGGATTCAGGGTGGGGCTGATTAATGGGAGCACTGACCTGGACAGGTCCCTAAGTAGCTGCCTTTCATCTCTAAGAAAGTAGAAATAAATGTCTTCTCATCTCCTGGCTCCACCCCACCCCCAGCCCCACAGAAAATTCATAGTGGCTTTGATAGCTAGTTGCAAGGCTTTCATTTCCCAGGAGTTACCACAAATAATTGTCAGGCAGTTGAATGGAGCCTGCAATGTGCTGGAATAAAGTGACTGAAAAACTATTTTCCAGCTTAGGGAAAATGTTGTGGCTGACCTTCAGCACGGAGCCACTCTACACACCCTCACCCCTGCTCCCCTGGCACAGTCCACACTTGCAAATTAAAATGTCAGTTTGATAGGTGCCTCTCATATGCAAAGTGGCTTCCTCCCCAGTTAAGTCTCAGTTTGGGGTTTATGCTGAGCCCAGGCAGGGCCAGCAGGACTCTTACTTAGCAACATGACTGGAACGCACTTAGACTTTGGCAGGAAATTTAGATTTAACCACAGGGTGCTTCCTCTTGGGTTTCAGTTCATGTCAAATGGCTAGTATTAAGCACTTTCTGGGTATTCAGCACTGTCCTCAGCCGTTTGCATTTCTGTAAGTCTGAGCCATGTGGAGTCCATCCATACTTGTCCAGGCCTCATTTTCTTAAAGTTTACAAATTATTTTTGTTTTAGAATCCATATAAATACTGTCTTGCTCTTGTGAAAGTGGGGTTCTTGTGGTATCACAAGGAAAGCATTCCAGGAGATCCACATATGGGAGATTGTGGCATGGTAAGATTTATCTGTGGTACCCAATTCAAAACCAAAGGGCTGCCCCTGGGTTCCCAATGTGTAATCTCCAACCACCGTGCCATGGAAAAGTCCTGTCTTGTCTTCATCAAACAAAAAACAAAGGCTAAGATCCAAAAGTTCTGTGCCATTGGTCTAGCACAAGCAGTCTCAGTCCCTGTCCAGGTAGCCTACTGCTTTTCCCAGCTGTGCTCTGTTGCAGTGCTGCTGTACCCACACTCCCACTTGGAGCCTGCATTTGGAGTCCACATGGCTTCTAGAGCCACAAGGTTGCAAAGATGAGAGAGCATGCAGACAAATGGGACAAACAGGTGTTACCAGGCATGAGAGAGAGCTTCTTTGTTAAACTGGGATTACATTATCTCTAGCTTGGGAAGGACCAGGCACTTTTTTGAAACTAGCTCCCAAGATTTCACAGGCTTCTGATATGTCTACCTCCTAACCAATCTGTTTCCTAGATCTTCTGGGGTTGTGTGTTTTATCCAATCCAATGCTTTCCCCAGGCTAGACTGACAGCCTCTGTGGTCACCATCATGGCTCCTACTGTGCATCCCCTCTATTTCATACCTTTCCCCAGTGATCTGAGGGAACAAAACAGTGGTTCCCTGGGGAGTGTGTTAAGCTGTAACTTCCCAAAGAAGCAAGCACGTTTACCATCCTAGCTGATTACACTTAATAATGTCTGATTTCCTTCGCTCCCTTCCATTATTAATATTTAGCTACCTATGCTAACATTGCTAACACAGCTATTTCATTAACATGAGAGCTCCACCTGAACCTATTTGTCAAGGAACCCAGAAGCTGAGGGACCAAAATGCCTTTGTTAAAAATCCTTTCCTTCCCAAGAGCAGTTTCATACCGTAGATCTTACAGCAGCCTAACCACACATCCTAGAAGGCCTGTCCAGATGTTGAAGTCTTCTAAACTGAAGCACACATTGCTTTCTCCTCAAAGCTAAAGCTTGTGGCCTTGAGCAAGATTTCTTGGAAGGCTGAGATAAAGTTGGGTCATACAAATCCTAGAACAATGTGCCTCTGGAAACAGAGGAAGTCAACTTGCTATTCTTCAAGAAAAAAATATGCTTTACACACAAGAAAATATCTTTAGAAATGTCTAAAAATGTTAGGTCAAAACATACATGTTTTTTCCACTGGTCAGACCACAGTCTTCAGAAAGACTCTGACCTTTGTCCTAGTTTTTCCACCTATAAATAAAAATAATGTTCCTTATAGGGGCTGATAGTCACCAGAGGGGAGAGGGGAGGGAATTTCAGGGGGAAAGGGGAAGGGTTTAGAGCAACAAGTATAAAGGACACATGGACAAAAACTAGCAGGGGTGGAAATGGGAGGGAGGTGGGAAGGGCTGGGGCAGAGGGCTGGGATAGGAGTAAAAGACAGAAAACTGTGCAAGTGACAGTTACAAGAACAACAATTAAAATAAAAAAATTAAAATTTTTTTTAAATGTTCCTCATAGATAGAGACCATGAGGTCATCTCCACATACTTCATTGTGCCTAAAGCAAGATACACTGAAATATTCAGAGCAAATGAATGAATGCATCTAAAGTCACACTTCTGTGGAGCAATCCTCAGTAAACTCTTCTCTTGCTCCTGGATTTCTCACCTAGAAGAACCCTGAAGAACAATCCAAAGCCACACCTAGATGCCATTAGGGACTCAGAAGTTCAGCAGCTACTGCTAAGATACAGAATGGAAAGCAGGACGTACCTGGAAGGAAGTGGGAATACAGACAACATTCGTGTTCTCTTATTTCACTCTTTCAGATGTGGAGACAAAAGCTGGTGGACTTTCATTCTCCTCACTTTATTTACTATTTTATTTTTTGTCATGTACATATTTCCTCAAATCCAACTGAAAAGGAAAGGCATACTCCCCACTGATGGCTGCCTTTCATTCTGTGTCCCCACCCTTGGTGAAAATATTGGTGAACATATGTCACATATCGCAAGACAGGGACACCAGAAAGTCTAAGGAAGTGAGCACTAACTATAGAAAGAATAATGCCGGTGTTTGCTATTATTATGTGCCTGGCAATATTTGAAAAACTTTGTACATATGAATGCTTTTAATCCTGCATATAAGTTACAACCCAAAGATAAGTTATAATTATTATCTCCATTTTACAGATGAGAAAACTGAGGCACAGCAAGGTAAAGTAACTGGGTAGTTACACAGCTAACAAGTGGTAGAACTGGAATATGATCCCAGGCAATCTAGCTTCATAGTCTGAACTACGTCCTTATACTGCCTTTTACAGAGAAAAACTAGAACTCAACTTGTACATTTAGTAAAAATATGTGATCATTTGTGGACCCCAAAGAGTTGTTACAGTGGGTTTACTTATTCATTTGGGTTTTATACCTTTCAGGAAAACTTAATTTTAAAAAAGTCTGAAGAAAAACACTGTCTTATTAAAATCTGTCTTTTTAATCATTGGCTATGATGCATATTATAATACGGTTGAGATGTCACCTTATAAAATCCACAGTTAATTCCTGTCCCTAAAATCCTTTACACACGCAGTGCTAAGGTAGAAGGGTGCACAACATGAAATCCATTAGGCCAATGAGAAGGCTTCCGGGGCCATCAGATCAGCACCACAACCACTCCGTAAAGACACAGTGATGCTGGACTTGTTCTCCGGAGCACTGTCCCCAGGATCTAGCCGAGGTCAGCATCCAGGCGTGCCTCTCCTCTGGGCTTCATTCTTACAAACAAGAGCAGGGCAGTAAAACCTGTGGAGCAGCCAGAGGAGCTGACAATTCCTGAGCCTTTCCTAAGCACAGAGACACCCTAATCAGAGTAAACCCAGCACCTACAGAACCAGCCACCAACTGCAGGCACCTCACATCCACTCCAGGGCCAAGCCTACACTGACCTTGATTTGTTTAAGAAACCCAAAGGCTTCAGAGAGCTTGCCTCAGGGTTCCTGAGACCAACCCCCAACCCCCCCCACCCCCCCACC
>PVKU01015593.1:0-17726 GCA_004027475.1 Anoura caudifer | reverse complement strand
CCTTCAGTACCTACTGGGCTCAGAGACTCACCTGGATGAGGCTCTGAGAAGAAGGTCTCTGGGTGAAAGTCTGAATTTCTCCTTGGATGGCTGATGATGGAGTCTGGAGCTCTGTCTACAGACAAGACAGCAGAAATGAGTAAAGCAGTAGTCTCTGAGCCAAGCATAGGTCTCCAAATCCAAAAATCATTCCTCCCCACCCGACTAGCTCAAGGTTGAACAAACTCAGGAACTGTGGCAGAAGAGATACGCACAGCTTTGTATATTTGCTGTATCTGCTCTCTGTGTCTAATTATTAGACACATTTCCCATGGTTGCTCCAAGCCCTGAATGCATTTTCCCCATGAGAACTTGTGTGGAGAGAATGGAAATTTCCCTGCTGATTCACAGTTCCCAGGAGACCAGTTTAGCAGTCAGGTGCATCCAATTTTTATTATTCCTCCATGAACTCTCCTGGCTTCCAGAGCTGAACATTGAAACTTTTCATAGCCCTGAGTTAAAGTCTTCTCCCAATCTGAGACAGAACTTGTCTTGTTTCCTCAGGCCTTGAAAACATTGATTTTGAGGAGACAGCTCGTGATGTCTCTAGAAAATTCTATTCCCTTTTCTACTATGAAGAGAGCAGCATTCCTTTGCTATAAAACCATGGGTACCATAATCCTTGGCTTCATAATGCTTTTGATAAATCAATTAGGAATTTTATGCTCTTAACACAAGGTAGAAGCTGTCATTTTCCTTTATCTCTAAAACATTTAATGAGTATAAGGGATATATTTAGATGTTGTAATGCACCATGGGCTATATTTAGAATCTTATGCAAATCATCTCACCTATTTTTGTAAAAGTCTATGTTGTGATAACTACATGATCAGAAGCCTCATTCTACATTTGCAGAAATGTGACTTTTTAAAAAATTATCTATGTTTCAGAGAGAGACGAAGGGAGGGAGAAAGAGAGGGAGAGAAACATCAATGTATGGTTGCCTCTCTCCCACCTACTGGGGACCTGGGTCTCCCTACCTGGGACCTGGCCCCCAACCCAGGCATGTGCCCTGACTGGGAATGGAACCAGTGACCTTTTAGTTTGTGCAATGATGCCCAGACCACTGAACCACACCAGCCAGGACAGAAATGTGACTCTTAAGGGTTATGTGATTGACCTTAAATTATGAACTGAGTAAGGGATGTGCCTTGATGAGAATGCAAGAAGATATTTCTAGTTCTCATGCTCCAGGCCAGTGGCTCTCAATCACAAATGATTTTACATCCAGAGGAAACTTGCAAATATCTGGAGAAATGTTTGATTGTTATATCTGGGGAAGTCCTACTGGCACCTAGGGGATTAAGGCCAGGGATGCAGTTCAACATCCTACCATGCATGGGATGACCCCCACAGAAGGAATGACTCAGCAAATATATCAGCAGTGAGGAGGTTGAGAAGCACTGTTCTAAACCAGAACTTCTTCAACATTAATGTGCTTATGAGTCACTTGGGGCCCTTGTTCAAATGTGGATTCTGATCAGGCAGGTCTAGGGTGGCCCAGAGGTTCTGCTTCTGTAACTAGCTCCCAGTTACTGATGTTGCCCATCTTGGTCTGTGAACAATTCCTTGGGTTTTGAAGGCTGCTGTCAGTGTCAGAGTCAGGTCCAGGTATTTTGAGGCCTTCTCCTCCAAGAATCCTCCCACCCACCTCAGGTCTGACCTTAGAGGCTCAAATGTTCAGTTTTTGTGTACAAGTTTCCATGTGTTTTTGAGTATTTCTCTCTTGACAGAAAATGACCTTCTTTTCTGAAGCCTTTGTTCACTCCTGAACTAGAGAATTCCATCTAAGGGTTTGGCATGACTAGTTAGTAATTTTCTAGAGCTCATGGGAACTTACCTGGCACAGAGCAGATGGTCAGTCTATAGCAGCTATTTTGACTTTGTCCCAGTTCTGCATTTACTAAGCTCATTGTGACACCAGATGTCTGTAGGTAGAGGAAGTGAGTCCAGGATGACCCTACTCCTGGGAGACAGAGACTTGTGATCTTGAAGGAGGATCTCTTCCCAACACCCCTCACAGGAAGCAGAGTGAATGAGAGGCTGCTATCTATGCTGTGTTGTATTACTGGACACAACCTCTAAATCACTCACATTGGCCCCAGATGGTCACAGTAAGAATCTGTGGACTCTTCACGCTATTTTACTGTGTCCTCTGTTCCACTCTTGGGAATATGTGCAAACTGCCATTTCTTGGTGAACCAGAGTATTCTACCAACTCTTCCTATCTTCCTTGTTGCCAGACTAGAGCCTAGAAGGTGGGGCAAAATAGGTTTACAGTTGTGAGTGTGCAAAACACAGAGTTTATTCTTGTGTTATGATCTATTAGTTATTGTATTGTTTTCCATATGAACAGCTGTAAACCTACTTTTGCCCCACCCTGTATAAGTTACAAATGTCTGTTGTCAAAGGACACATGAAATGCTGTGTGTCTAAATGCCCCAGGTAGAATTT
The DNA here is from genome assembly GCA_004027475.1 of Anoura caudifer. Lineage (NCBI taxonomy): Eukaryota > Metazoa > Chordata > Mammalia > Chiroptera > Phyllostomidae > Anoura > Anoura caudifer. The sequence goes on along the minus strand of PVKU01015593.1, from coordinate 15,233 downwards.
AATTTAATTTTTCACAATTAGTTTTTCACTCCCAAATTGTCTTAGGTGGACTGTACATTCTCACCCATTGCTTCAGATTAAATTTTTTTTGCATCCTTATTGAAATATAAGTGTAACATTAAGTGTATAACATAATGACTTGATGTATGTATATGTAGTAATATCATTACCACATAAAGTTAGTTAACACAAAAAGCACCTTATATGGCTACCTTTTTGTGATGAGAACTTTTAAGATGTAGTTCCTCAGCAATCTGAAGCATACCATACAGTATTGTTAACTGGAGTAACCTTGCTATACATTTGTTTTCCCGAAATTAAACATCTTTTACCCGAAAGTTGGTGCACTTTGACCTGTACCTCCTCATTTCCCACACATCAGTCCTGGGCAACCACCCATTTATTCTTTATTTCTGTGAGTTTGGATTTTTTAATCCACACATAAGAAAGTCATATACTTTTGTCTTTTTCTGTCTGGCATTTCAGTTACTATAATGCCTCCAAAGTCCATCCATGTAGTTGCAAATACCAGGATTTTCTTTTCATCACCAAATAATATATATATATGTGTGTGTATGTATGTATGTGTGTATATATATATGTATGTATAGACAGAGAGAGAGAGAGAGAGAGAGAGAGAGAGAGAGAGAGAGAGAGAGAGAGAGAGGTAGCACATCTTCTTTATCTATTTATCCATTAGGTGGACATTTATGTTTTATCCATATCTTCTTGGCTATTGTGAATAATTGTGCAATGGAATTGGAAGTGCCAGCATCTCTTTGAGATGTTGATTTTATTTCCTTTGGATGCATAATCAGAAGTGAGATTGCTGCATCATATTCTTTCATATTTGAGAAGGCTCCATACTGTTTTCCATAATGGCAATACCCATTTTTATTCCCACCAATGAGTGTACAACAAACGATTCTGTTTTCCTTCCACTGCCTCCAACAATTATCTCTTACTCACTGATAAGAGACATTGTAACAGGTGTGAGGTGATATCTCATTGTGGTTTTGATTTGCTTTCCCCTAATGATTAGTGATGTTGAGCATCTTTCCATGTATTCAATACCTGTTGCTCATTTGTATATGTTCTTTGGAAAAATGTCCATTCAAGTCATCTGTCCATTTTCAATTGGATTGTTTGTTCATTTTTTTAAATTACTTTTTTGTTGTTCAATTACAGCTGTTTGTATTTTCTCCCCACCCTTCCCCCCACCTCAGCCAAGCCCACCTCCCTCCCTTGATTCCATCTCCCCCTTGGTTTTGTCCCTGTGTCCTTTATAGTAGTTCCTGAAAACACATTCCCCACTGTTCCCTCCCACCTCTGGCTATTGTTAGATTGTTCTTAATTTCAATGTCTCTTGTTATATGTCTCTTGTCATATGTTATATGTTTGCTTTGTTCTTTCTTGATTATGTTCTAATTAAAGGTGAGATCATATGGTATTTGTTCCTCACCACCTGGCTTATTTCACTTAGCATAATGCTCTCTAGTTCCATCCACGCTGTTGCAAAGGGTAGAAGCTCTTTCCTTCTCTCTGCTGCGTAGAATTCCATTGTGTAAATGTACCATAGCTTTTTTATTCATTCATTTACTGATGGGCAATTAGGTTGCTTCCAGCACTTGGCTATTGTCAATTTTGCTGCTATGAACATTATTTGTTCTTTTGCTATTTAGTTGCATACATTTCTAAAAATTTTTTGGGTATTAACCTACCAGATATAAGGTTTGCAAATATTTTGTCCCATTGTGTATGTTGCCTTAAAAAAAAAAAAACCCTTTACTTTTATTGTTTTCTCTATTACAGATGTCCCCATTCCCTTCCCCTTTGCCCACCTCCCCCCAGCCCCACCCCATTTCCCTCTGGCCATCACCACACTGTTGTCTGTGTCTATGGGTTATGTATATATGTCCTTTGGATGATCCCTTCACCTTCTTCTATCCACTCCCCCACACCTCCTCCCCTCAGCCATCAGTCTCCCCATGCATCCAGGTTGCCTTTTCATTTTGGTGTTTCCTTTGCTGTGTAGAAACTTTTTAGTTTGGTGCAATACTATTAGTTCATTTTTTTTGTTTTGTTGCCTGTGCCAGTGCTGTTATATCCACAAATATACCAATACCAATGTCTTTCCCCCCTTTTTAGAAGTTTTAGAGTTTGAGGTCTCACATTTAAAATTTTAATGTATTGCAAAATAATTTTTGTGAGTGGTGTGGGTTAGAGGTCCAGTTTTATTCTTTTTCATATGAATATCCAGTTTTCCAACTCCATTTATTGACAAGACTATCCATTCTTCATCATGTGTTCTTAGATCCCTCGTCAAGATTAGTTGACAGTATATGCATGGGTAAATACCTGGGCTCTTAATTTTGTTCTATGGGCCTATGTGTCAGTTTCAATGCCAGCACTGTGGTGTTTGATTACTCTAGCTTTGTAATATAATTTGATATATGGAACTATATGCCTCTAGTTTTGTTCTTTCTCAGGTTTGCTTTGGGCATTAGGGGTAATTTGTGGTACCATACCTATTAAAATTGTTTTATTAATGTAGAAACTTCCAATGGAATTTTGATATGGATTGCTTTGAACCTGTAGGTTGTTTTGGGTAGTATGAACATTTAAATAATATTAACTTTTTTAACCCATGTACATGAGATATTTGGTCCTCTATTTGTGTCTTCCTCAACTTATTAATCAATATCTGAGAGTTACCAGTGTATAGATATTTCACATCCCTGGTTAAATTCATGCCTAAGTACGGGGGTGGGTGAGGTGGGGGGGTGTGGTGGTGGGGAGAACAGTTATAAAAATTATAAAAAGGTATGCCTAAGTATTTTATTGTATTGGATGCTGTTGTAAATGGGATTGGTGGCTTATTTTTTTCTTCCGAATAGTTCACTGTTAGCAATGGAAACTCAACTGAATTTTTTGTGTGGATTTTGTACTCTGCAGTTTTACTGAATTCATATAACTTCAGAAATACTTTCTGTTATTGAGTTTTCAGGGCATTTCCAAAATAGTTACACATGCCATAACTTCTGGGAATATATTTTAAAGGCATAAGATTTATTTCTTAAAAACAATCCAAATGATTCCTGAAGATAACTTATGAAATGTAAGGTTCTAGTCATATGAAGGTAAAATGGCTGGTTGGGAAGTGAGAGAGAGAGAACTCAGGATGCAACCTAAAGAAAAATGGGGAGAGCAGTGAAGACCCAAGGGAAGTTATGCTTTAAAAACATGTAAAATTAGGAAAAATAGGAACATTGGACAAAGGGAGGCAGGATTTCTGGTCCTCAGTATGAGTGCCCAGCTCCTCACAACAGTCCTGTGACAGCTCCACCCCTGAGAGTCCCCACCCTGATGAGGAGTCCCTGCAGGGATCCTTCACGTTCCTGTTCCTGAGACTGTAAATGAAGGGGTTCAGCATAGGGGTGACCACAGTGTACATCACTGAGGCCACCAGACTTGTCCTAGAGGATGAAATGGATGCAGAATTGAGGTAGACCCCAAGGCCGGTGCCATAAAACAAGGAGACAACTAATAGGTGAGACCCACAGGTGGAGAAGGCTTTGTACTTGCCCCCAGCTGAAGAAATCCTCAGGATGGAGGAGAGAATTTGATAATAAGATAAAAGTATTCCTTTGAAAGGAATCAAGGCCAGAAGGCCATTTGCAAAATACACTACTATGTTATTGACAAGGGTGTCTGAACAGGTAAGTTTGAGGACTTCAAGAAGATCATGAAAACAGTGTGGGATTTCCAGGTTTGTGCAGAAGGACAGCCTCCAGATGGGCAGGGTTTCCAGCAGGGAGCCCCTGACACTGATGCACCAGGACCCCAGAGCCAGCAGCCCACAGAGTCGGGGGTTCATGATGATCATGTAGTGCAGGGGGTGACAGATGGCCACAAAGCAGTTATAGGCCATCACGGTTAGGAGTAAATTGTCCAAGCATCCAAATACAATGAAAAAGAAATCTGGCTGAGGTATCCTGCATAGGTGATGACTTTGCTCTGTGTCTGGATGTTCAGCAGCATCTTCGGGATGGTGGTGGAGGTGAAGCAGATGTTAACCAAGGACAGGGTGGAGAGGAAGAAGTACATGGGCATGTGGAGGTGGGGGTCTGAGACGATGGCCAGGATGATGAGCAGGTTCCTGGTGAATGTTACGAGGTACATGGAGAGAAACAGCCCAAAGAGAAGGAACTGGATCTCTGACTTTGCTGAAAAGCCGAGAAGGAGAAATTCTGGGGCATGTGTTTGATTGCCTGATTCCATGAGGAAGAGACACTGCCAAGAAAGAGACAAAGCAACATTAAATCATTTATCACATTGACAATGTAGAAATGTGGTTGCCTTGAATTCCAGGTTAATGAATTAATAAGGTACAACCTTATCAGAATGGCCTTCAGTCAGGGAATTTGGAATGCTCCCATCCTTTCCTTTGCTGCTACTATCTCTGGAAATGCACTTTTAGTTCTAAAGTGGTTGTAGTCTGGCTACTCAAGGACTGACAGGATTGGCATTGCCCAAGAGCTTCTTTCAATGCAGGGTCCCAGGTTCCAGTCAGACCTGCTGCATGAGAATCTGTGCTTTAACAAGATCAGCAGGAGTTTTACATGTGTATGAATGTTTGAGTATCATTGGTCTAGAACATCTATGGTTCTAACCCTTCAGTTTTTATCTCCACATTTATTTTCCTCTACATCTTCCCTCAAACCCCGTTACTGAACATGTGGCCAAAAATAAGAGCTCAGTAATCATGTTTTTACTGCCATCTGTGTGGAGTTACTTCCATACATTGGCCCTACCTATTCCAAGCAATGTTTAATTTTTCAATACAAATACCTACAACTTTCACAATGACTTTCACTGTGTACATCCTAGTATATTACGTTACTTTACATGTTCATTTCATGATGCTCTGGTCTGTGTCATTAGAATGTCTGTCAACCATAATGCCTTTTTTCTTTTATCTCTCAGTAGAACTTCGTAAAGAATGGTTTTAAAAAGTAACGTAAGCACTGCATTTAAAGCTGATGTTACATTCGGGCTTTTTTTTTTGTCACGTGAGGTCGACCACTCATCTGAGATTTAGTAATAATGTTTTTAGGTTACAGATTTTTGGGGGAAGGGAAGAGATGTTTCTTATCAAATTCATCTATTATTGGCACATAAAAATGACAAGAATTCAGGAACTATAGAGAGACAGGTAATTTCAAAAATTAGGATAGTGACTTGTTAATCGGGGCCACCAAATTAGTTTTAATACATTAACCAAGTTGGCACAATAAGCCTTTACTACTGAGAATCTAAATGCTCTTATCACCCAGATGGGATAGGCTCTTTTTATATTATTTTACTCTGTTTAATTTCTAATGTTTTAATTGTCGTTAGAATACAGTTGTCTTCATTATCCTGCCATACTGTCCTCCCATCCCCCCACCCCATGCACTCCACCCATCCCCACCTCCAACCCCACCCACCTCCACCTCCCACCCTCCATCCTTCCCCCTTCCCCTTTGTCCATGGGTCCTTCATAAATATTCCTTGATGACTCTTTCTCTTCTTTCCCCTGTTATCTCCCTCCCTCTTCCCCTCTGGTTAGATGAGTAGATCCAAACACTGTGGTACATTTGCACAATGGAATACTATGCAGCAGAAAGAAAGAAGGAGATCCTACTCTTCATGACAGCATGGATGGAACTGGAGAACATTATGCTAAGTGAAGTAAGCCAGGTGGTGAAAGACAAATACCACGTGATCTCACCTATAAGTGGCACTTTTAACACTGGTCAATGTTTAGTGCTGATACTTTTCAGGAATACTTAATACCTGAGCTGTGATGTAGCATCCTTGCCTCACCCCTCTGACAATGTGACTGTTACCATGTGTGATGTCTCCAGCCTATGTTCAGAAACACCTGGAGAACCTTAAAATGTCTTTGGATCTCATGAAGGCAATTGGCTGGAAACATTGCTCCTTTCTTCACACAGTGTGAGGTTGTTTTACAAAAATTAAGGACATCAATGTCTTTAAAAGTTTTGTTTTGTTTTTTTCCTCAGTAACAGGAAGGGTCTCGTTTCTGTCAAGCAGTAATTGTTTTGAAAATATGGACAGTCTGGACCCTATAATTAAGTACGGTGTTAGGTGTTAGAGATGCTTAGACAACATAGCTGCTCCCTGCTTTCCTATTAACAGAACGTGATCACACTTTGCGGTGGTCCTATACCGAGCTAAGATACCCTGTTTGCCACCTTCTCTTGTAATCACGGACAGCTGGATAATGTGTTAAGTTGGTGAGTGGGAATCCTGGAATGCTTGTCAGAGCTTTCCCTTTCCTGTCTCCTTTTTGTCTGGAATTTGCTCATCACAGTAGGGCTCCTGCAGTTGGCCTGTCTTGGCAAACCACATAGTATGGCTAGGGGAGTAGAGAGATGAAATGAACCTTTGTCTCCCTGTTAGCCTGGAGATATCGTGCTGGCCCCACTTTCTTATGATGGATACACAGTGACCTCTAGGTGATATGAATGCTTATTTTTAGTGCCTTTTTTTATATAGTCAAAATTTTTTATTTTTTAAACATATATATTTAATTTTTTAAAATATATTTTATTGATGATTCTATTACAGTTATCCCATTTCTTCCCCATGATTCCCCTCCACCCTGCACACCCTGTCCCACCCATGTTTTCCCCCTTTAGTTCATGTCCATGTGTCATAAGTTCTTTAGCTTCTACATTTCCCACACTATTCTTGCCCTCTCCCTATTTTCTCCCTACTGTCTATGCTACTTATTCTCTGTACCCTTTCCCCCTCTCTTCTCCTCCCACTCCCCGGTTAAGAACCCTCCATGTGATCTCCATTTCTGTGTTTCTGTTCCTGTTCTAGTTGTTTGCTTAGTTTACTTTTGTTTTAGGTGTGGTTGTTTATATCTGTGAGTTTGCTGTCTTTTTACTGTCATATTTTTATCTTCTTTTTTTAGATAAGTCCCTTTAACATTTCATATAATAAGGGCTTTGTGATGATGAACTCTTTTAATTTGACCTTATCTGAGAATCGCTTTATCTTCCCTTCCATTCTAAATGACACCTTCACTGGATTGAGCAATCTCGGATGTAGGTCCTTGCCTTTCATGACTTGGAATACTTCTTTCCAGCCCCTTCTTGCCTGTAAGGTCTCCTGTGGGAAATCAGCTGACAGTCTGATGGGAACTCCTTTGTAGGTGACTGTCCCCTTATCCCTTGCTGCTTCTAGAATTCTCTCCTTCATTTTAGTCTTGGCTAATATGATTATGATGTGCCTTGGTGTGTTCCTCCTTGGGTCCAACTTCTTTAGATCTCTCTGAGTTTCCTGGCCTTCCTGGAAGTCTATTTTCTTTGCCAAATTGGGGAAATTCTCCTTTATTATTTGTTCAAATAACTTTTTCACTTGTTGCTCTTCCTCTTTCCCTTCTGGTACCTCTATAATTTGGATGTTGGGACATTTAAAGATGTCCTGGAGGTTCCTAAGCCTCTCCTCATTTTTCTGAATTGTTGTTTCTTCATTCTTTTCTGTTTGTTTGTTTCATTCTTCCTTCTGGTTTACTCCATTGATTTGAGTTCTAGTTTTCCTCCCATCACTATTGGTTCCCTGTGCATTTTTCTTCATTTCACTTACTGTAGCCTTCATTTGTTCATCTAATTTTTGACCAAAACCAACCAATTCTGTGAGCATCCTGATCACCAGTACTTTGAACTGTGCATCTGATTGGTTGGCTATCTCTCAGTTGCTTAGAGGATTTGGCTCTGGGGCTTTGATGTCTTCTCCCATTCGAGCCATTTTTTTTTCTTTTTTGTTTTTGGTCTGGTTGTGGCTGTTAGGTAGTAAGGGGTGGAGCCATAGGTGTTCCCCAGGGCAGGGCAGCCCAGTCACTGGGTTGTGATGCTGTATGTGGGGGCAGGGTCCACGAGGGAACAATGGCGCCTGCTCTGGTCTCTCTCGGATTCCAGTCTGTTCCACCCCTTTCCCCAAGCAAATTGGGCCTTTCTCATGCTGATTTCCATGTGGTTGGGCTTGTGTACATTCTAGGACCCTGTGGGTCTCTCCAAGGAACTCTCCTGTGAGTTTGGGAATCTCTCCTGGCACTTCAACCCCCACAAGTGTTTCTTTTTTTAAAAAAATTTATTTTAATTGTTGTTCTTGTACAGTTTTCTGTCTTTTACTCCCATCCCAGCCCACCAGCCCAGCCCTCCCCACCTCCCTCCCATTTTCAACCCCCCTGGTTTTTATCTATGTGTCCTTTATACTTGTTCCTGTAAACCCCTCCCATTTTCTCATGAAATTCCCTCCCTTCTCCCCCATGGTGACTGTCAGTCTGTTCTCAATTTCAGTGTCTTTCATTATATTTTGTTTGTTTGTTTTGTTGATTAGGTTCCTGTTAAAGGTGAGATCATATGGTATTTGTCTTTCACTGCCTGGCTTATTTCACTTAGCATGATGCTCTCCAGTTGCATCAATGCTGTTGCAAAGGGTAGGAGCTCCTTTCTTTCTGCTGCATAGAATTCCATTGTGTAAATGTACCATAGTTTCTTGATCCATTCATTTACTGATGGGTACTTAGGTTGCTTCCAACACTTGGCTATTGTAAATTGTGCTGCTATGAACATAGGGGTGCATAGGTTCTTTTGGACTGGTGTTTCAGGGTTCTTAGGATATAATCTTAGCAGTGGAATTGCTGGGTCCAAAGATAGGTCCATTTTTAGTTTTCTTAGAAAATTCCATACTGCTTTCCATAGTGTTTGTACCAGTCTGCAATCCCACCAACAGTGCACTAGGGTCCCCTTTTCTCCACAACCTCTCCAACAATTGTTGTTTGTTGCTTTGTTTATGATGGCCATTCTGACTGGTGTGAAGTGGTATCTCATTGTGGTTTTAATTTGCATCTCTCAGATAGCTAGCAATATGGAGCACCTTTTCATGTGTCTCTGGATCCTCTGTATGTCCTCCTTGGAGAAGTGTCTGTTCAAGTCCTTTGCCCATTTTTTAATTGGGTTGCTTGTCTTCTTAGAGTGGAGTCATGTAAGTTCTTTATATATTTTGGAGATTAAACCCTTATCTGAGGTATCATTGGCAAATATGTTTTCCCATACAGTTGGCTCTCTTTTTATTTAATACTGTTTTCTTAGCCATGCAGAAGCTTTTTATTTTGATGAGATCCCATTTGTTTATTCTTTCTTTTATGTCCCTTGCTCTAGGGAAGATATCAGTAAAAAATGTTACTGCCTGAAATATCTGAGATTTTCCTGCCTATGTTCTCCTCTAGGAGTTTAATGGTGTCATGGCTTATATTTAAATCTTTTATCCACCTTGAATTTATTTTTATGTATGGTGTAAGTTGGTGGTGGTCGAGTTTCATTTTTTTGCACATAGTGTCCAGTTCTCCCACCACCACTTGCTAAAGAGGTTATTTTTACTCTATTTTATGTTGCTGCCTCCTCTGTCAAATATTAATTGACCATAGAGACTTGGGTTTATTTCTGGGCTCTCTGTTCTGTTCCACTGGTCCATGGGCCTGTTTTTATGCCAGTACCAGGCTGTTTTGATTACAGTGGCCTTGTAATACAGTTTGGTATCAGGTATTGTGATCCCTCCTACTTTGCTCTTCTTTCTCAAAGTTGCTGCAGCTATTCGTGGTCATTTATGGTTCCATATAAATTTTTGAAGTGTTTGTTCTATGTCTGTGAAATATGCCATTGGTACTTTAATAGGTATTGTATTGAATTGTAAATTGCTGTGGGTAGTATGGACATTTTGATGATGTTAATTCTTTGGATCCATGAACACGGTATATGTTTCCATTTGTTTGTGTCTTCCTTGATTTCTTTCTTCAGTGTTGTGTAGTTTCCTGCATACAGGTCTTTTACCTCCTTGGTTAGGTTTATTCCTAGGTATTTTATTTTTCTTTTTGCTATATCGAATGGGATTTCTTGATTTCTGCTTCTGCTGTTTCATTGTTGGTATATAAAAATATCTTTATTTTCTGGATATTGACTTTGTATCCTGCTATTTGGCCAAATTCATTTATTAGGTCGAGCAGCTTTTTGGCCAAGTCTATAGGATTTTCTATGTACACTATCATGTCATCTGTAAACAATCATAATTTTGTTTCTTCCTTTCCAATTTGGATGCCTTTTATTTCGTTTTCTTGTCTAATCACTGTGGCTAAGACTTCTAATACTATATTGAATAGAAGTGGTGAAAGTGGACATGCTTGTCTTGTTCCTGATCTTAATGGAAAAGATATTAGTCTTTGCCTGTTGAGTATGATGTTGGCTGTAGGTCTCTCATATATAGCCTTTATTATGTTGAGTAATTTTTCTTCTATTCCCACTTTGCTGATATTTTTTGTCATAAATTTGCATTGTACCTTATCAAATGCTTTTTCTGCATTTCTTGATATGATTTTGTGATTTTTGTCTTTGCTTTTATTTATGTGATGTATTACATTTACTGATTTGCGAATATTGAACCATCCTTGCATCCTGCAGTTGAATCCCACTTGGTCATGGTGTATGATCTTTTTAATGTATTGTTGGATGCAGTTTGCCAATATTTTGTTGAGGATTTTAGTGTCTATGTTCATCAGTGATATTGGCCTCATGTTTTCTTTCTTTGTTGTGTCTTTATCTCGTTTTGGGATTAGGATGATGCTGGCTTTATAGAAAGAGTTTGGGAGTCTTCCTTCATTTTGGATTTTTTGGAATAGTCTGTGAAAGATAGGGGTTAGCTCCTATCCTTAAATGCTTTGTGGAATTGTCTTGTGAAACAATCTGGTCCAGGGCCTTTGTGTGTTGGAAGTTTTTTGATTACTGCTTCTATATCATCTTCTGTTATTGGTCTGTTCAGGCTTTCTGCTTCTTCTTCATTGAGTTTTGGAAGATTATGTTTTTTTAGAAACTTGTCCATTTCACCTAGCTTTTCAAATTTCTTGGCATATAGTTCTTCATAGTAATTTCTTACAATCCTTTGTATTTCTGTGGTGTCAGTTGTAATCTCTCCTCTTTCATTTCTGATTGTGTTTATTTGGGTCCTCTCTCTTTTTTTCTTGATGAGCCTGCTTAAAGGCTTGTTGATTTTGTTTATCTTTACAAAGAACCAGCTCCTGGATTCATTAATCCTTAGAATTGTGCTTTAGTCTCTATGTCATTTAATTCTGCTCTGATCTTGGTTATTTCCTTCCTTCTACATGCTCTGGGCTGCCTTTGTTTTTGTTCCTCCAGTTCTTGTAGGTGTAGGGTTATGTTGTTTTTTTGAAATGTTTCTATGTTTTTTAGGTAGGCCTGTGTTGCTATGAACTTCCCTCTGAGGACTGCTTTTGCTGTGTCCCATAAGTTTTGGGTTGTTGTGAATTCATTTACATTTGTTTCCAGAAACTTTTTGATTTCTTCCCTAATTTCATTCTTGACCCACTCATTGTTTAATAGCATGCTATTCAATCTCCATGATTTTGAGTGTTTTGGGTTTTTCCCCTTGGGGTTGGTTTCTAGTTTCAGTCCCTTGTGGTTGGAGAAAATGCTTGGTATGATTTCAATTGGTTTGAATTTGTTGAGGCTAGTTTTGTGTCCTATCATGTAGTCTATCTTTGAAAATGTTCCATGTGCATTTGAAAAGAATGTGTATTTAGTTTCTTTGGGATGAAGGGCTCTCTATATATATCAGTTAAGTCCATTTCATCTAGAGTGTTGTCCAATGCCACAATATCTTTGTTGATATTTTGTTTTTAAGATCTGTTTATGTTTGACAGTAGGGTGTTAAAATCTCCTACTATAATTGTGTTGCTGTCAATGTTTTTCTTGAAGTCCTCTAAGATTTTCTTTATTTATTTAGGTGCTCCTATGTTGGGTACGTATATATTTACGATGTTTATGTCTTCTTGGTGGATTCTTCCCTTGAGTATTATGAAGTGACCTTCTGGGTCTCTCTTTATCGCCCTTCTTTTGAAGTCTATTTCGTCTGATATGAGTATTGCTACCCTGGCTTTTTTCCCCCTGTCCATTTGGTTGGAAAATTTGTTTCCAGCCCTTCACTTTGAGTCCGTGTAGGTCTTTTGTCCTGAGGTGGGTCTCTTGTAGCAGCTTTTGTGTGGGTCATGCTTTCTTATCCATTCAGCTATTCTATGTCTTTTTATTGGAGCATTTAATCCATTTACATTTAAGGTTATTATTGATAGGTACTGATTCATTGCCATTTTTGTACCTGTTTCTCTCTCTCTCTCTCTCGCGCTCTCGCTCTCTCTCTCCCTTTTCTTAAAGCTGTCCCTTTAGCATTTCTTGCAGAACTGGTTTGGTAGGGGTGTATTCTTTTAGACTTCTTTTGTCTGGGAAGCTCCTTATTTGGCCTTCTATCTTGATTGAAAGCCTTGCTGGGCAAAGTCATCTTGGTTGCAGGCCTTTGGTTCTCATTACTTGGAACATTTCTTGCCATTCTCTTCTGGCTTGGAGTGTTTCCATTGAGAAGTCAGCTGCTAACCTTATTGGGGCTCCCTTTTATGTTACTTCCTTTTCCTCCCTTGCTGCCTTTAAGATTCTCTCTTTGTCTTGGAATTTCGCCATTTTAATTATGATGTGTCTTGAAGTGGGCCTCTTTGGGCTCCTCTTGATTGGGACACTCTGTGATTCCTGGATTTGTGTGACTTTTTCTCTAATCAAATTAGGGAAATTTTCCATCATTACTTTTTCAAATAGGTTTTCTATTCCTTGCTCTTCTTCTTCTTCTCCTGGAATCCCTATTATATGGATATTATTATGTTTCATATTGTCTTGCATTTCTCTTAATCCCTCTTCATTCTTTCTGAGCCTCTTTTCCTTTTCTTGCTCTTTCTAGGTGTTTTTTCTACTTTGTCCCCCAACTCGCTGATCGGATCTTCTGCTTCATCGATTGTACTTTTGATTCCTTCTACTGTGTTCTTCAGTTCAGAAATTGTATTCTTCATTTCCTCTTGGCCCTTGTAGTTTCTATTTCCTTTTTCATGTTGATATAGTTTGCAGTGACTTCATCGCAGCTTCCCTGTAGCTTCTGGTAGCTCATTGAGAGCTCATTGAGCTTCCTGACAACTATTGCTTTGAACTCAATATCTGATAGTTGAGTTGCTTCTGCTTTATTTAGCATTCTTTCTGGGGCTTCCTCCTTTCCTTTCATTTGGGGATTGTTTGTTTGTCTTCCCATTGTTTGTGAGACTCTTCTTGTCAGCCTCAGCTTCTTAAATTGATTTGTTCTGGCTCCCTGTGTTTATGGTGTGAACTTCTGTGATAGAATACCTGTGAGCTTCAGTGGTGCAGTCTCCTTTGGGTATCCTGGTGTTCACAGCTTCCACTATTTCAGCTGTTGTGATGTCCCCTCTTTGGGTCCAACTCTGTTTTTTCACAGTTTCAGGGTTTTCTTTTGTCTCAGAGTTTAGGGGTGTGGGCTCCGTGGGTTTCCTGCATTGTGCGCACTCACCCTAGGATCACGGGTGTGAGCTCTGGGTCATCCACAAAGCCATCTCCTCCAGTTGCAGGGCCACATCTGGTCCCAGGGTTGTCTGTAGTCGCAGGGTCGTTTCCGGTTGCTTGGCCACCTTTGGTCCCAGAGCCGCCTCCAGTCCGAGGTAACTCAATTGAATGATCCTAGGGCAATCAGATGATCTTTGCAGGTTATCGGACTCTTATAAGCTTGACCTAGGTCTCTTCATCCAGGTTCCTGACAGTCAAAGCTCATTTCCTAGGTTGCTGAATTGATCCCTTGTTGGGTCTTACACACAGTTCAGGAGGCAATCGATGGGTGGTTTTTCTTTTTTCTTTCTCTCTTTCTCTCTCTCTTCCTCTCTCTCTGGGGTCAAATGAAAGAGTCCCTAAATCATCAAAAGGTATTTCCAATGTTCAGCTGGGAGATCTGAGTGGTGTGGGCTCATCTGCAGTACGGCTGCCGGGACAAGTGTTTTCAATCGGTGTTTTTAGGTTTTATTTCCTGGTGCTGGGGCCCTGGGTTGCATGGTCTGTCTGCTCCCCATTTTCACCTGGATTATTTGCGGATGATGGTGGGACCACCTGGTCAGCAGCTGCCTTGTGGGGCCTTACTGAGTCTGCCGTTGCCATCCTGTGCCTGGGGTCTGCCAGCCGCTGCCTAGGTGCCTGTGGTCTTCCAGACACTGTCTGCGTGCCCGGGTCTGCCCACCTCCACTTTTTCCTGCCATGATTCCACCCCTCTTACCAGTCTGGATGAATGGTTGTCAGACTTCCGTACAGTTCAATTTTCTACCAGTTCTGGTTGTTTTCTTGTTTCTACATCTTTGTTGTCCTTTTTTCGGTTGTGTGAGGAGGCATAGTGTGTCCACCTATGGCTCCATCTTGGCTGGAAGTCTCCTTATGTAGCCAAATTTTATCCTAACAGCAGAGAATCCTTTGTTTTCACTGGAATTCTCAGTGGTATTGGGGGCTCAGTGTTGGCAACTATGTAACATTTCATGGTAGCGAATTTGTTTACTCATGTAATTATTCTTCTAGTTTTATGTCTCCTTTACTTTCTTCTGCCTCCATACTTCTCTTGTCCTATACATATAAGGTGTTTTGCTTTGTTTTAGGTATTGCATATTGATGTGTTATGTAAATGAGTGAAAGAATAAATAAATGGTATTTTTCAAAGGACACTGTGTCCTGGACACTTGGTTCATGGCGGCTGTTCTCCTGTAAGCACTCTCTGAGGTCTCCTTATACACATACTTGTGTGGATGAGAAAAAGATCCACAGAATGTGAGAAATGTTACCCACGTCCATGAGGTACTAGATAGAGAAGGTACTAGATGGAACTCACACATTCGTGACACCCAGGCAGTGCTTTCCACACACTGCAAGGATGCCTCACTCTGTCAATGCTACACACACACACACACACACACACACACTCACACTCACACTCACACACAGAGGAAATGCTCAAGTTGAAATACAGCAGAACCGCGAGAGTTGAGCAGATGCAAGGAAGGGTCAGTTACTACTGTGGGAGAAGGGAGACCTGGGATTGTGCTCTGAGATGGTAAATGGGAAGGAAGGGTCTGAGAAGGAATAAGTTGCAAGAATGCCCTTCAGGCTAGGGATGCCTAATGTGCAGTATTTTGGATCAATCCCTTTCACATCTCATCCACCTGACCTCTCCCAAGAGGCCCGGTTACTGAAAGCCATACTTCCCTGAATGATGCTTTCCCATAGTACTCA
>PVKU01015592.1:0-17898 GCA_004027475.1 Anoura caudifer | reverse complement strand
GTTAAATGACCATGCCATGGATTAGCAGCTCTGCATGTCCCTGCTCCATGTGTCCCTTCCCCCAACTCATACCTGTGGGGGAAGGGGTGAGGACATCTTATATGTCCCTCTAATATTCCCTGGACACCCTGAGTTCTGGGCCCCATTCCAAATCCCTATTTTGGGGGACCCCTCCTGGCTGCACCCTGCATCAGTTCCACTGCCCGCACGTTCGTCACCCATGGCAACCAGTCCCTTTTCAGACACTTCAAGTCTGACTCTGAAACAACAGGTAAGTTTTATCGTGCGACCAAAACATGACGTGGTCAAATTGGAAAGGTGGGGAATCACCCTATTCCAGAAAAAAATGTGGTCCGACAACAACTAGAAAGCACCCTCTTTACTCACCATGGGAAGCTGTTGTGCTCTAGGGTCCCTGTGGCTCGATGAGACCCAATCAGCTGCTCTGGCCAGGGGGGTCCTCAACTCCTCGTCTCCAAAGCCGCTGCCACCGCACATCCCTCCCCACCTCCCCACCCCCTGCCCCCAGGGCCTGTGGCTCCCTCAGGTCGAACTCACCAAACACCAATCGCACCATCCGGTCTTTCAAACTCTGCTTTCTCCCTCCGGCCTCAGTGAGAGGTGCCCCTCTGTAACGAGTGACTCAAGCCACGCCCTGTCCCTGGGCAGTAGGTCTCCCTTCTCAGCATTCCTCCACCTTGCCCCATCTCTGTGGACCCCAACTTCAGCACATCCTCTCCTGTTCTCTCTTCTAACTAGTCATTCCACTTCTAGTACCTTCTCTGGCCAATCTCCATTGTCATAGAGCTTTACTAAAATGTAAATCTGATGTGAGGAAGGAAAGGGGAGTGGAGAGGCTGGATACGTGGTCCACCATGCACCCATGACCGTGTGCGTTTTCAACTCCCAAACAGGGAGCCCCTGCAGGGGAGGGACATGACCCCCACCTGATACATATGGGGTCTCCTCGTAATTTAACTCTGTTTCTCTGAATGAGGTTGAGCATCTCTTCACATATTTACCGTTCTTCCAGCCCCCCCTTCAGTAATGTGCCTATTCATATAATGCCCCTTTTAATTTTTTCCTAATTTGTTTCCTATTGTTTTCTGTGCTGACTTTTAGATGTTTTTCACTACAGCCCAGGAACTATCTTTTTTTCAGTCATACATGTTGCAAATCTGTTACCAGATGTTCCCTGCCCATGCGCTGTGATGATGGCACTCACCTTTGAACAGTAGCCCCGAAAGTCTGTTTTGAGTGCATTCAAATCTGTTTTTCCTTCATCGTACATATTTTGAAGGTCCTGTTAAGAAATCCTTCCCCACCCAAGATCGCAAAGAGTAATGTACATTTTTCCCTATAAATGTTAAAGTTTTAACTTTAAATTTAGGTCTTTAATCTACCAAGAATTTACTTATGAATACAGAATGACATGATGACCCAGATCATAATTATCCTAAGATTATTTACCAAATATTCCATCTTTCCCCCATCTCTATAAAACAGCAAGTTCCTGTGTATGCAGAGTGTCTTTTTGGACACTCTCCTGTTCCATTTGGGCCCATTTGCATGCCTGGTTCCATAATATATGTAAATATCTGATGGTGTAAGGCTCCTTTCTTTGCTCCTTTTTTCCCCAAAAAATCTTACTTATGAAACTTTATTTATATACTTAATCTGCGTGAGTCCCCTAAAAACACTCTTGGAACCATAATTGGAGCTGCACTGAATTTATAGACTGCATGAAAATCAATAGTTTTATAATGTTATCATCCCAGCCGTAGCTCTTCCTTTATTTACATTTTATGTCATATCCTTTAGAAGAGTTTAAAAATTTTCAGCATAAAAGTCTTGAGACTTTTTATTATGTTAATTCCTAAAGAATTTATAAGTTTATGGGGCTTGCAGCTTTCTTCTACTTTAATTGGGTTTTCTTTTGCATTTTATAGGTTATTTCTGGAGTAGAAGTTGCTGTTAATAATGATTTTGTACCCCAAACCTTGACGAACTTTTAATTCTCTTATTAGTTCTGATGCTTTATTTATTCTCATGGGCTTACTATAGAAAGTCTCATACCATTTAAAAAAGGATATTTTTGTCTCTTCAACTTGTTATTAGTTATGATTTAGGTTCAGCTGCTTCTAAGAGAGACACAAAGTAACAGTGGCTTTAACAAGACAGAAATTTCTCTCTCATCTAAAAGTTGGGCTGTAAGAAGTCAGTTGGGTGGGATGGCTCTGCAGTCATCTAGGACTCAGGCTAGCTCACTAGCCTTAGAATGTGTCACTCATCCTCATGTTCTACAATGTTGCTCCTGGCATCCCATGTGTACCCTTAGCAGAAGGACAGACAAAAGGAACATCTCAGAAGTTGCCTCCACAACTCCTATTTACAACCTACTGTCCAGAACCTAGCTGCAAGGGAAGCAGGGAAATGTAGCCTTTATTCTAAGTGGCTGTGGCCTCAGCAAGAATTTCAAGACTCCATTACAGAACAAGAAGAGAAAGACAGCTATAGGGGGATGCTTAGCAGATGCCATCATATTTTTCAAGGCCTCTCACTTCTCTTCACCTCCCTCTGTCTATTGCAGTTATATTCCATATGATGTTAATGACAGAGTTTCTTTAAATACCATTTCAAGTGCTTTTTAAATATATATTGAAATATTGAAATGATCGTAATTTTTTCACACCCATTAATATCATAAGATATATTGAATTGGATGCTTTTAGACACAAGTAATAGAATGACCAACTAAAATGATTTAAATAAGAGAGATTTATTATTTTACATTACAAGAAAGCCAAAGGAAAAAGCTCTCAAGTTTGGTTAATTCTTTTGGATGCCCCTTCATGGTCACATTCCAAAGACCATTTTCTCACACAACCCACATAAAGGTACTAGAGACCAAGGGTGAAGAAAGAGGGTGGGAGTCCTTGCGGATCGCTCTCTGCCCTTCCCCAGATGCTGCTGGACCTCAGGACTGTCTTGTCCAGTCCACCCATGCCTGTCACGCTTAGTCATCCTTCCTTCACGGGGCTTCTGCTCCTCAGATGTCTCCTAATTGTTCTCCTGAGTCCACTATCGTTCCCTGAAAACTATTCCTTGGCCAGGTGTGGTTCTCTGGTAGAGAAAAGGGGCTCTACCTTGCACTTCTCCAGGTGACTTGGCAGTGTGGAGACAGAAAGCCCCTACCTAGGCTTTCCAAGGTCCAGCAACTCCTGCCCGGGCATGCTCCGGGCTGGCAGTGCTAGAAGCGCTGGTCACATGGAGGTGGGCACTCATCAGTCAGTGTGCTCACTCGCCTGCTTGATCATGAGTGGCTGTAGATTGTGAGGTTGTAAACAGCCCAAGTTCTGGTCTAGCCATACAAGCTAAGGGTGGCCATTGCGCTGGCGAGCAACTCCCAGCAACCACCTGGTTCACCTGGGGTAGTGGGAGGGGGAGAAAAAGCAGTCCTGGTCCACCCCGGCTTTGGTCTCCTTTCTGCCCAACTACTCCAGCTTTCTCCAAAGAGTTCAGGGTCAGTTTCGCAGTGAGGCTTTGGGTACTCTCCCCGCATCTCTTCTCAGGCATCTCCAAGGTTGGAGCAGAATACGTTGTTGGTTTCTTTGACCACAGATAAACCCCAAATAGCCTGTAACTGATTTTTTTTTTTTTTTTTCAAAAAAAAAATTGTACAATTGTTTATTTCCTATAAATCAACTTAATTTAGATTCTGAGCCTCCCCTCTGGTCAGTTTGGTGGGGAAATAGAAGCCCTTTCTCTTTATTTATAAGAGGTGATATGTTCACATCACTCAAAAATAAAATAAAATGTATCTGAAGTCATGCTGCGGAAGTCTCCTTCCCACCCCATATACAACCACTGACACTGGTTTCTTGGGCACCTTCCAGAGTTTCCTTGTGTGCACACGGCAAGCGTGAGAATGTCTCTGTGTGCACTCACCCATTGTCGTTGGCTCGCTTTTTCTACAAGGACAGCATCCTCTCCAATCTGCTCGGGATTTTGCCTTTTTTGTTCCCCTTAAAATGTCTGGTAGCTCTCCGTCTAGGGGGAGGCTCTGCGTTCTCTTCCACAGCTGCACGGTGCCCCATGCTGTCCCATCTCCCGCTGACACTCATCCCGGGGGTCAGCACTCCCCCACCACCACACACAACGCTGTGCCGAGTAACACGCAGAGTTTCAGCAACGGGGGGAACGTAAAACACAGCCGAGGCACTTCGTGCCATGAGTGTTTCTCAGTCATTGCTTTCCCCTGCTGCTCTTTCTTCCTGTTGCATTTTTATTTTCCTGGGAGCCAAATGTTGATGCTTTACTGCAGTTTGCACATTGCTCGAGGTCATTTTGATGGCTGGAATCACACAATGAAATAGAAAAATGTACATTTGGGGAAGTCCCGAAGGTAGCAGCAGGAGCAGCAAACCTTGCGTTCATCTAGCACCTCCCGCAGCCCTGAGTGCTGAGACAGCAGGCTCGTAGGGACTTCGAAAGCTGAACACGCAGCCCCTCCTTTCCATCACAGGAGGCTGGGGAGCCTGGGGTGATCATCGGGCCAGTCTAGCCAGGGCTGCTGACACCACGGAAGGCACACGGGAGTTTTTTCCTCACTGCTGTACAGCGAGCGTTCAAACACCCCTTGGCCTATATACCTAAAGCCTTGAAAGCAGGGACTCAAAGGGGTGGAGGCACACCCATGTTCAAAGCAGCATCAGTCACGGTAGCCAAGGGGTGCAAGCAACCCCAGAGTCCACTGGCCAAGGAACAGGTAAGCAGACTGTGGTCCTTCAATACAGCGGGTTGCTATTCAGCCTTCAAAAGGAAGGAAATTCTGGTAAATGCCCAAGTATAAATGAACCTTGAGGACATTGCATTAAATGACACAAGCCAATCGCAAGAAGACAAACACTACATGATTCCACTTCCGTGCGGCACCTGCTGTGGTCAAATCCACAGACACGGAGAACAGAAGGGCGGTGGCCAGGGCTGGCGGGGAGGAGAACAGGCGCGGTTGTCTGATGGCACCGAGGTTCGCTTCTGCGAGACAAAATGAGCTCTGGAGGTGAGCGGGGGTGATGGCCACGCAGGAAGGTGCAAGTGCTGAATGAGACTGAATTGTACACTTGAGAATGGTTAAGATGGTAAGTTTTATGTTGTGTGTATTTCACCACAATTTTAGATTTTTTTAAAGAGTTAAAAAAAAAAACTATCAGCAGCCCCTTGATTGATGTCCATCTTTCTGGATAAGCAGCTGTAAGCAGAGCCTTTTGTGGTTGAATCGTTTTTCTCCGTGATCCATTTCTCCGTGATCAGTGAAGAAAAGATCGTATCATGAAGACGACAGTAGGGAGAATGCAGTTCTATCAATCAAGCCCTGGCTGAGCCAGGCACTAAGCTAGGCTTCCTACTTTATCTCATTTAATCCGGGAAATCTCAGCAAAGTCAACATTATCTGCGTTTTGCAGGTGAGAAAACAGATGCTCAGCAAATAAAAAATTAAAAAAATAATAAAAAAACCCTGAAAACTAATAGCACTAATACCAACAAGGTGTAGGCAAGCAGACATGAGATAAACGAAAAGTAATCAGTGCTGCCCCACGTACTAGCCACATCCAATTTGAAATCGTTTTCTTTAAATCATCCCGTTTACAGCCACAACCCAAACTACCAAATACTCAGGAAGCCCTGTAAAGACCTACTGAAAAACATACATAAAGGAAATTGGGACAAGGGGATAGAGTAAGAAAAAAATTTTACTTTTTCAAAATTTTATTTTGATTTTAGAGCAAGGGGAAGGGAGCATGAAAGAGAGGAAGAGAAACATCAGCCTCGGAGAGAAACATCAATTAGTTGCCTTCTATAAGTGCCTCAACCTTGGGACTGAACCCAGGGCCATCCAGGCATTCGTCCTAACTGGGAATCGAACCAGCGACCTTCCACTTTGTGGGATGACGTCCAACCAACTGAGCCACGCTGGTTAGGGCTGAAAAAAAATTTACTTTTACCTGGCACAGTGGACTGAACATATACGTCCCCTTATCCCTCAAATTCACGTTAAATCTGAAGCCGCAGGGTGATGGTATTAGGAGATAAGGCCCCTGGTAGGTGACCAGGTCTTGAGGACGGGGCCCCCATGAATGGGGTCAGTGCCCTTTGAAAGAGACCTCGGAGCGTTCCTGTGCCCTTTCCACCGTAGGACACAGCAAGAATAAATGGTCTGTGAATGGGGAGGTGGGCCCTCAGCAGACACTGAGTCTGCCAATGTCTTGATCTTGGACTTCCAGCCTCCAGAAATGTAAGAAATAAGTTTCTGCTGTTTGCAAGCCATCCAGTCTAGGGTAGCTTGATGTAGCAACCCAAATGGACCAAGGCACCTTGAATTACCTCCAGATATTTTAAATTGTTATTTTCATGCCACCTAAAAAAGCTGTTAAAAGCGAGGCTAAAAGAATTCTCCAGAGTTGGGATTCGAGAGCAAATCGGTCTGAACCCAGAGTGACGCATTATGCCCGGCACCTGGAGTCCACCCAGGATGTCCCCTGTCGTTCTGCTTTCTTTCGTTGCTGTTGTTTTCAGATCATCACCAACATGAAAACACAAGGTCAAACTCTCCCGTGGAGGCTTCCTGACCCACAGGCATGCAGTGCGTGGATTCCCGTGGGAGCAATGCTGTATAAAAGGCTCTCCGATTCACGAACGTACTGAGCAGGGGCCGCCACGTGGCACCTGGGGAGGGCTGGGGTGCGTGGGCAGGCACAGTACCTGGTATGCCACGTGAATGGCGCCCCTGGCCCACAACTCAGCGCAGTCACAGTCCTTGGACCGGCCTTCCACCCAATCTCCCCAGCGGTTTGTCCCATGTCACTGTGCAAGGCTGACACTTCCGCTCGGACCCAGTTCCCTGGCCCAGGCCCTTTGCACAGACCCTTCTCTCGCTCTGTCTGCCCTCAGCCCTGGGCACAACCTCTGCTTCCCCTTGGCACTGAGCCTCGAAGCTTCAGCCCCACCTTGTGACAGGCCAGACCCCACCATCATGAGAGAAGATCGGGGCAGTTTCCTGAGTGCTCCAGAAACCCCCAGCCCTCACCTCTGTGGCTGAGCGCATCCCTGCAGGAATCTCTCTCCTCTCACTGAGCACCTCCCCAAATCCTCAGCTTTCATAAGACCTCAGGGAGGCACCCCAGTACCAACCCCCGTTGCTCCTTTGTGCTCCTCTTTCTGTCCCACATGCCCAGAAGTCCCGTCCATGAGACACACACAGCCTCACACAGACGCATTTTACATACAGCAATTCCTCCCGTGCAGGGTGTCTCCAAAAGTGCAATACCACTTGCAAAGCGCTCTTGCACACCTCGTTTCACCAGGCCCTCACAGAGACCTGTCAGAGAGACATGATCTGCCTGAGCGGCCGTCTGCGCAGTAAAGATGGTAACGACGTTTAGTTTAACACGACTGAGGGTGCTCCAGACAATGAGCTAATAAGCATTTAAATACATGATCTCATTTAAATCTCCAAACCACTCTCTGAGGTTGTTATGATTATCTCCACTTTACACATGAGGACATCAATGCTCAGAGATGTTAAGTAACTTTCCCAAGGTCACACAGCCAGCAAGTGGTGGAGCTGGGATTCAAACCCAGGCCCTCAAAACACTGCCACAACAGTTTTCCACATCAGTCCGGGAAAGAGGAATCAATCTATACAATTCTCACAATAATTTTATCTCAGCGTAGAGTATACTCTGGGCCCTTTACCTTCTAGAAGTCCACCTTGTAAGTGAGGGTTGCACCGATTTCAGTACCTCCCTCCTTCCTCTCATTCTCAAACTGATGAACATGCCCTCAAGTGAGGAGTATAAACAAACAAACAAACAAACAAATAAATAAATAAATAAATAAGATGCAGTGGGTACTGAGAATCAGGGAGGAGGGGGTGCGGAGGAGCCAGCAGGGGCGAGTGCGTTCTGGAAGACAAGCCCACCCGGCGAGAGGCAGCCCTGAGGGACCACCCTCCCTCTGCGCTTCTCACTCGTGTGCCTGGGATCTGAATCTTTCCAAGGTAAACCAGAGAAATCTGAACAGGTTTGTGAGGAAACAATACCCACAGCCAATAACTGTATCTCCTGAAATGAAAGCTTTATGTTCAAGGGCAAATTTCATGTTCAGAGAAGAGTAAATAAATGAAATGTCACAGACACCGCGGAAGGAACGTGAGATGCGGCGAGCACCATACCACCAGCCCGTGAATCAGACCAAGAGCCGAAGGAAGATGGACGCATCGGACCGAAAGCGAGTGAGTGCAAATCACACATGAGGCCTAAACAAGGTAATTCAAAACTCGCTGAAATAAAAGGCCTTTCCGAAAGACTCAGAAAAACTGCATCATTAGGTTGACAGGGCCAGAGGCGCAAACCACAGCTAAACGGCACCCCCGGGGCAGGCCAGCTTGTGGGTTTAGACACAAACATCACCTCGGTAAACACTGCCCGCCCGACTGAGTCAGGCTTGGCAGGTGCGTCCATCAGCACGGTGTTGTTACAGGAATGCCTTGTACGAGTCACGTTCCCCATCCCTGCCTGCTTCGCTCTTTAAAAAACTGTTATTTTAGTTGAGTTAATTTGAGGCTGAAAATTTTAGGAAAACCACCCGCCTAGGTTAGCTGAGTCGCGGAGGTTTAAACCTACATTCAACGTACAGTTGGGTGGACAGCACCACCACTGCTACTAGGGAGGCTGCCCACGCTCTCGTGGACCTGCCTCAGGCCTGCAAGTTCAAAGCTCTGTGTTTTGCATCCGGTAAAATATCCACCCCCAGAGTGCACCTGCTCCCTCAAACATGAACGTGGACCCCGCGCGGAGCGCCACAGCGGGAGTGCGGACCGGCCCGCAGCACCGGCCAACAGAAAAGAACACAGGATGCTTACCCAAACCACCAGACTGAAGACCCAGCTGTCCGGGCCCCTGGTGGCACATTATCGGCAACCACATGAGGCCGAAAAAGAGCAAAGGTTGGGGAGGCACACCTACATACAAGGAACAGGGTAACGTTTTAGATGATTCACATACTCCTCTCCAAATCAGGACAAAGAGGTCCTGATCAGCAAGCTGAAAGACTTTATCCAAACGTGGAAGGGAAAGCCTTACAAGTAAAAGCTGGAATTTTCATCTCATTTAAAAATTTTTGCTTTCTCTACTCTGACCACAATTGCACCACTTAATCATCATGTGATCTTGGACAAGTCTCTCAACTTTTCTGACCTCAGTTTCCTGATCTATAAAATGGGCCTGTGCCATCCCTATGCCACAAACTGTGACAGATGAAGCTGTTACTGAGTCTCGGATTCAAGGTGGACACAATGGACTGGACTCAGGAGACCAGACACCAATACTGGTTTTGTCATGGTCTGCTCGTGACCAGTTGGGAGAATTCTTGAGCCCCCAGCTCCAGCCCAAGTTCAAGCTACATGCATCCACTGCTCTTGCAGACAGGTCTGTTTCTACACAAGTGACCACCCTACTATTTCAGGCTCGGACGCTGCCTCTGTCTGACGTGCTGACCTTGTGCATACGGTCCTGTCAGCCTCACGCTGACGGGAATCCATTCAGGTTGTTTTTATAGTTATAGAAATAAGCAGATTCGCCCTGACCTGTCCACAGGCCCTCATTGTCCAGTAAGACTCCGTGTGGCCAAGACTAGAATTTTATGAAATGTCAAGTTCTTTCTCCTCTTCTCCTCTAACTGCCTCCCAAACAAAACACATTTTTTAACTCTGGTTTCCAGGTGAATGGCTCAGTGTATATGAATCTGTCAGGGTTTTTTTTAAGATGTCATTTTTTTTTTTTTTAGAGGGAAAGAGAGGAGAGAAACATCAATATGTGGTTGCCTCTCACACGCCCTCTACTGGGGACCTGGCCCACAACCCAGGCATGTGTCCTGACTGGGAATTGAACCAGCAACCCTTTGAGTCACAGGCCAGCACTCAATCCACTGAGCCATGCCAGTCAGGGCTGTCAGGTTTTTTTGTTTTTTTGTTTTTAAGACTCTCTTCCTGAAAGTAAAACTGCTAGGTTAAAAGGTACAAGCCATTTTAAGGATCTTCATACATATTACATAAATTGTTTTCTAGAAAAAAAGTGCCCGCTGATACTCCTGTTAGCAACCACGAAGTATGTACCCATCTCTCCTTTTTTGATTTTGTTCAATGGTGAGTTTTCAAAACAGCCCTTCTTTTTAAATTTTAATTTGTATTTTTGATGAGGATGAACATTTTATTTTAAGTATACTAGTATGTTTAAGTGAATTATCTTATCTGTTCATGTCCTGTTCCTATTTTTTTAAGTTGCTCCAAGTTTGCCATCAGAAAATCTGAGAAGCAATTTCTTCCATAGCCAAAACGGGAGGGAGACAATTCTAGATGGAAAAATAAAAAGTGACCACTTTTAAGCTGGTTGTGATTTCCACTATGCAAAACTAAACAAAATCGAGAAACTAAAAACTTCTTTAAATATCCATTTCCCCTTGGGGCCCAGCAAATGGGAATCTAGTCCCAGTTAACCACAGATAATCACTTCTGCAATTCAAGAAGGCTTTCTGGAACTCTAAGATATGCCGTGGAACAAACTGTTCCTCTCTCAGCACCACAGACACATGTCTGGCATAAGAACGGGGCGGGTCCCTTTCACAGATAAGGGGACGCATCAGAAAAGTGGAGTGACTTGTATCCCAGAGACGCCTACGGCCCTAAACTCCCGCCAGCAGACGGGCTTTAATCCTGCATGTAAGTAGCGCATGTTCAGCTAAAGACTTCCGAGGATTCAGAAACCTTAATCTTTCTTTAAATGTTTTTATTTATTCCACTTATTTATGCATTCATTTGTTGATTCTTGCATGTGCCCTGACTGGGGATCAACCCCACAACCTTAGTGTATCGTGAGGACACTCCAACCAACTGACCTACTGGGCCAGGGCCAGAAACCTTGATCTTTTTTTTAAACATTGTATTTATTTATTTTTAGAGAGAGGGGAAGGGAGAGAGAAAGAGAAGGGGAGAAGAGACATCAATGTGTGGTTGCCTCTCGTGCATCCCCTACTGGGGACCTGGCCCACAACCCAGGCATGTGTCCTGCTGCCTGGGAATTAAACCGGTGACCCTTTGGTTCACAGGCCAGTATTCAATCCAGTGAGCCACACCAGCCAGGGTAGAAACCTTAATCATTACTTGTTTCTTCTGGAGATTTATTGAGACTCGAAATCACCACTGCAAAACTCACTCTGTTGGACAAGAGTTGAGGGAAGCTATCATGTGCAGGTAACAAAACATTGTCATTTCATGGAGGCCCAGGCAACAAAAGTGATGACAGAGGGAGGTAATCACACACAGTCGTCCGGAGACCATGGCCGTACCGGATCCAGATGCTGATGAAAACAACTTGGGAAGAGGGGAAAATGCCGGGACATCTAAGGCTTGGTCTGAAAAGTTGTTGGAAAAGGAAAAGTAGCACCAGAAAATGAATTTTCAAAGAAGTCAGGTGAAAGGTGTTTGAGCTGAAAGAAATAAGACACATTCTCAAGAAAAATAAAGCCACTGCACAATGTAGAACCTAAGACCAAAGAGCTGCCTGCCACCAGATGCTGAAAAAAACAGCAAAACCTCCCCCCTCCCCCGCCACACACGTGCCCAAAACATGACGGATCTTTGAATGAGAACGACAGCAAAGGGACACTTGCAAACAGGCGAACGAAGGATCTCAGGGTGGCATCTGGAAAAGTCTACCTGGTAAAAGCTGTTGTGGGGAGTATTTAAAGAAACTAAAACAAGATACTCTGGGGAGGAAGTATTTTGCATCTTTCCAAGACAGGCTTTGTGATAAAGTTTTCTTTCATTCACAGAAACAAAAAGCCTTCAGTTCAGATCCTTAAAGTGAATATGAGCTTTCCAGCCTAAAAAGGCTGCCTCACCAGGTGCTTTAGAAATCAGCACCTCCTTCGCTTGCCAACCAGGGGCTGAAACCTGCTCTCACAGGTAACGCATGCACCACCCTTGCAGGCAGGTGAAGGCTCCCTCCAAGTTGTCACTGTAAGAAACTCGCACATTCCAACGTCCCCATTTTGTTGGGGCGGGTGCCAAGGTGAGGACAGTGTGGCAGAGGCTGCAGGTCCCAGGGAACTGGAGAGAAGAGGGCTTCTTATTAGCCTTTTTGTGGGCTCTGGGTTTGCCTCCCTTTAATGTCCTGTAAGGGTGAGGGACAGAATCCCCTTAGGCATTCTCCCCTGTTGAACTCTGCTTTTTGAGCAAGGCACCTCACACCAAACCAGGGCAAAATTCATGTCAATTAAATACCAACTGAGCAGCACTGGCTAAGGGATTCTGCAGGTGGAGGCTTCCAGAAAATTGCTGCCGGCTCAGCTTTTCTGCAACCAGAGGGAGAAGCCCAGCAGCTCGGGGCAGTGCAGCAAACAAAAGCAAACTGGGAGAATGATTGACTAGCCTGACCCACGCAGCGGGCAGAGGCAAGGCTGGAGAAGGCTGCAGAGGAAGACGCAGACAACATGAAAATCTGAACAAAGGAAAGCTCTTGGAGGGAACGGGAGCCAAGGGGCTGGCTTCTGAGGTGAAGCTGGGAGGGAGAGGTCTGGGGACAACTGCAGAGCCTGCGTGGGATCTTGGCTCCCTGGGGTTAAGGAAACCCCAGGTCATGGAAATGAGAACTGAGAGGAACAATCGAACGTGGCTGTGACCACTGAGAAACTCAGGTGGGCACACGGACTAGGCAGGACACGTTCTAGACTCAAAAACGGGAACAAAAGACCATCCAGTGTTCGTTCCTCCCTTTCTGGTTCAAGGGTAGTCACGCAAACATCTAGGTCCTGTTTAGATCAATATTTGGGAATCTTCATTGACACAAGGTTCTTACCCCTACATCAAAAAAAAAAAAAAAACCACCACTACTGCAGGCAAAAACAACAAAGCAAATTTTTCTTTCAAAGGCATCTTTCAAAATGTTTTCCTGGGAAGGCAGGGAGGAAGGGAGGTAAGGAGGAAGGGAGGGAAAAAGAAAGACATGCAATGGGTTTTGCAACGACCTCGTGTTTTTAAAAAGAGGAAAGCAGTCGATTTGCAAGTGCCTGAAGGGACGTCTTGCTATTCCTAGCGGAGGCTTCCCTTTTTTGTTTGCGCGGTTTATGCGCACTTTTTTCTGCCCTGCCATTGACTGTGCGGCCCCAGCAACATGGCCAGCTTCCACGAGCCTCAGTTCTCTCATCTGTGACATGGGGAGGACAGCGGCCGTCTCCACCGGGCGTCTGTAAAGATCACATCAGAGCTGAGGCCGCCCAACACCCGAGTTCCCCTTCCCGGCTTCATTCTAGGGAGCAACAGGCAGGTTGCCCCACCAGCCCGGGTCACCTGAAGTCTCTCCAGGAGTTAGAAGTTCTCTTCAAAGCAGCCATGCAACGCCATTTATTCCTGGGTTCTTTATAAATTACTGTATTATCTATTTGTCTTCTAATTATTTTGTATCCTTCCTCATCATTTATCTTTTAGGTAATGACTTTTCCCACACAAACCACTGTAACCCTATTTCTGCCTACCCCTGTACATCCTAGAAAGAGACCCGAACGGGTCTGGGAGAAGCAGCGGGGAGCAGGTTCTGAGAGGCGCAGGGAAGCTGTTAGGTGGCTACAATAAGAAAGGCACCACTAGAAATGCTGTCTTTAAAGCAATTTTAATGAAAATCAAACTCAACATTTCTACACGTTCTTGCATCTCATGCACAACAGTGTCTTCCAGTCGCCCGAATGTCAGCGCTTTCCCACCTGACGTCTTTGTCCTTCCTGTCTCAGAGCACCTCTCCCCTTCTCACCTGGCGACCACCACTCACCTGCCCATCAGGTTACCTGGTCATCGCCACAGAAGCTGGGGGAGGGGTACCTGGGGACTCACTGTCCACGCTGCATCATATTTTGAGGAGGTGAAAACTTCCACAGTAAAGTCCCCAAGAAGCCACTTTTTAATGGAAGGAAGAAGAGCACAGTGGGTGATCCCAAGGGCACCAGTTCCGCCTGCCCAGGAACCTGCACGCAGCTCACCCCCGACGGACAGCAGCACTGGCCGACCATCTCACGGTGGGTCCTCGATCGCCCGGGCTCTGTCTCCTAGGTCATGGCACAAGTCCGTATCCCGAACACAGACTGTGGCGGGTCACTGTAACGTTAAAAAACACACACACTATACCGAGACTCATTTCGCCCCACCTGGGACTGCAGGAGGCTGCATCTCTGGGGCTCCCACGAGCGTGAACAGCATTACGTCATTTTTCACGTATTCTGTGGGGCCTACATGTTTGAGAAAATCTGCGATGGAGATGGCATTTTAAAGCAGGGAAATAAAAATCAGGGAGAAAAGAGGACAGAATTTTGGAAGGAATAACATGTGTGCTGTCCTAAAATGAGCTTAGAGAATTTACTAAAAGGGGCCGTTCCAGAGTCCCACAAACCTGAGTGTAAGACGGGCAAATAAGCATCGCCATTCCCCACCCCCGTCCGCCCCCACTGGTTCCACAGCCCACCCTCCTTTCCAGTGACCTGCTCCTCCTCCAGACCTCCACACCCCACACACCCCACACACCAGTGCCCCTGCAGCAGACACTCAGCCTCTTGTCTCGGCTACACCACCACCCCCAAAAGAAGCCTGGCCAAAGCGTCACAGGGTGGGCACAAGTAACCAGGCTCTTGGTGATCGGGACAAAGAACTGTACCGAACACACAGAGTTTACAGCAGAGAACATGGAAGCAGGCCAACTCCGAGCAGAGATTGACCTCAGAGGCTGGAGGGATTCTATCCTTACAGGGCGGATCCTTCCTGGATAGTCTTGGCAGGCTTTTACTGTGCATGTACGAGTAGTTGCATTACCTTAAAGCTACTGCGCATGTGGTCTCCCATGATTTTCCTTGACTGGCCACCGGAGAAGGGGTCGCACAATGTTACCAGATGGACCCGCTTCTCCTGGGGACCCCTGTACTAGGTTCGCCATGCCCGCCACCAGGGAATTACAGCTCTCCAGGTCAGAGATTGGTGAAAAGGAACTATTTATTCAAAAGTTATACAGACTTAGAGGAATGACTTAATGTCTTCATTAAAATCCCAAAGTCCTTTAAATCACCCACAAACACACAGTCCTTCCTTCCCCTTTGCCCCGTCCAGGGTACCATATCTCAGGAAAAGAAATAGAGGTCTGTGGCTCAGGTAGCCCCCAGTTCTTCCCAGTAGTCCACGCTTGGGTGGCAGGCCTCCCTTGGTTCCCAGCACCATCAGCTGTGTCGCTGGGATCTCCAGTTCTTAATCCAAAACCACATGGTACCTTCGCATGGCCCACCAGCAAGAGTCCTTTCACCCCTTTCCTTCCCACAGCCTCTCTCCTGCATTCTTCCAAACGGCCGAGAGAGAGCTCAGCATCGCTGCTACATCTTGCTTTCCAGCTTCCTAAGCTGTATGGCGAAGGCAGCCCCAGAGCCACGTGGTTCTCCCCTGTTAAAGCCATGTGGTTCTTCTGTCACAGCTGCCCTGCCTGTATTTAAATCCCAGCACCAATCTTCCTCTGCAGCCCCATGTCTGACTCCTCCCACAATCAGCTACACCTGCCAGCATTCCGGTACTTTTCCAGCCTTTCTGGGCTGCCACAGTAAGTCTGGGCAGGTGCGGCCCGGTGGTGTGGAGCCAATCATCTCCAAGCTCTTACGCAGGCTCTGTAACCAGGGGGAGTTGCCTCCGTTACATACTGGATGGAAGTCACTCCCATCCCCCTGGCTCAAAGTGTGGCCACAGCTGTTTAATATATATGTGAAACCAGTTAAAGGTTATAGATATGTTAAATGACCATTCTAGAGGTCATCTGCAAAACTGCTGCCATGCAAAGCAACTCTCAATGGCCCTGCTCCATGCGTCCCATCCCCCAGTTCAGACTTGTGGGCGTGAGGACATCCCATATTTTAATATTGCCTGGACACCCTGAGTTCTGGACCTCATTACAAATCCCTATTTGGGGCCCCCCTGGCTGCACCCTGTTCCAAAAGTACAAGCCGGGGAGGACAGGGAGTGGCAGTGACCTGCAGGAAGGCCAAGGTCTTCCTGAACCAGAGCGCTCGTGGTGAAGGAACAGCAACGGTGCCGACAACCAGGTAACACTCCGAGTCCTTACTCCGAACCCAGAGCTGTCCCGCGCGCTTTACCCACATTTTGGTTTAAGTCTCATGACCACCCTGAGGTGGCCGAGTTTCATGAAGGGACGCTGACCGAACACAAAAAGCACTCTGCCAAGCGGTCAGGGGCTGGGGCATCTTCACAAGGAGCTACAGCTGAGAGGCAGAGCTTGGACACAAATATAACCGGTTGGTGGGCACCAGAGCCCGTTAGCATGCAGTCAATTTTTGGCAGGTTCAATTTAGAGGTGAAATACCGGACGAGACTGATAACCTGTTGAAAGTACAGAAATGTCAAGGAGGTATGTCTGTCAGCTGTCAGTCCATCCAACACCCTGCGGGGAGACGGGCAACGGCAGGAATGCCCCGTCGGCAGTTCCGCTCGCAAAGGGACTGAGCTCTGCCCACCCCCCGGACCCAGCCCTGGGGAACGGACTCGTGCTTACCCAGAATGCCAACGCACTAAGTTACAAGGAGAACTGTAACTTGAAAGAAAACCAAAACACTCAGTGTCTGCAGATCAAGTCATCCTCTTCCCAAGGTGGAAAAAGCTACAGGGGAAACCACTAGAGTGTTGCTTGGTAAACACTGCGGTACAGCACTAAGGTGTTTTACATGCTCAAGTCATAAAAACCTAAAACAATGGTCATCGAAAGACCAGTCATCCGGGTTCTCTGCGACAGGGCTGACCTCCAGCACTCTACTTAGTCAGAACCCACGTGCTGCATCACTACCGAGAACACACGATCGCCCCTGCCGAGATGCAGATCTTCTCTCGGACTTCATTTTCAAAGCTCTACGGAGATGATGCCTTTCCAATAACACACATGGTCTGTCCAGAAGGTACCCAGCCATGTAATATAAGAGAGACATTCACTGAACAAGATACAAGAAACACTGTACATAGAACAATGAACCTCAGTCCCCTTCAAAGTAGGCACCTTGAGACCTCAGTTTCCCAACTGCCATCAACTGCCCCGTCGTGTTTTCCTGATCTCATTGACAATCTGAAGTCCCTTTCAAAGGTGATTTTAGTTTAGGGAAAAGTCAGAAGTCAAAGGACACCAAATCTGGGCTGTAGGGAGGCTGAGTTACCGGGTTGACTTGATGTTTCACCAAAAACTCTGCATGAGACGTGATGCATAAGTGGGCGCATTGTCATGATGAAGCTGACAATCACCAGCTGCCCATAGGTGCGGCCTTCTGAGTCATCTGAATAGTTTCCGTGGAGGAATGTTCAAGCTTAACGCAAAAGTTGATGCAGATTCGTGGTTCTACTTGCTCAGTCATTTTGAATGTGACAGCCACACTATACACATGCTCACTCGATAGCATCTACCGCCCCCACCGACTAGTACAATGAAGTTGTCATTGTTCACACATGCACCTTCCAGTCCCCTCTCCTTGGCTGCCAGGTTACATCCATGTTGCACAAACCGTCCTTGTTATGTTAACGGCTGGACTTTTCCGGGACAAACCACATACTCACAACTCAACAGAAGTTGTGTGGTTTCCCTTTATTAAATCACACTCTGGTTTGAGATTGAACAAACGCACAGGTCTGTCAGACGGGAACGCAGCGTCCTCTTGCTCCATGCCACACAGACACACCGGCCTAGGCTGTCATCCTCATCGGCTTTATGACGCGTCTCTGACCTTCAGCTTTGGACACCGAGAATTTCAATGTTTGTCCCAAGCTGT
>PVKU01015591.1:0-17743 GCA_004027475.1 Anoura caudifer | reverse complement strand
CTCTTCCTCCCACTCCCCTGTTGCTAACCCTCCATGTGATTTCCATTTCTGTGATTCTGTTCCTGTTCTAGCTGTTTGCTTTTTTTTTTTTTTAGGTGTGGTTGTTAATATCTGTGAGTTTGCTGTCTTTTTACTGTCCTATTTTTTATCTTCTTTTTCTTAGATAAGTCCCTTGAACATTTCATATAATAAGAGCTTGGTGATGATGAACTCCTTTAACTTGACCTTATCTGAGAAGCACTTTATCTGCCCTTTCATTCTAAATGACAGCTTTGCTGGATAGAGCAATCTTGGATGTAGGTCCTTGCCTTTTATGACTTGGAATACTTCTTTCCAGTCCCTTCTTGCTTGTAAGGTCTCTTTGGAGAAATCAGCTGACAGTTTGATGGGAACTCCTTTGAAGGTGACTGTCTCCTTATCCCTTGCTACTTCTAGAATTCTCTCCTTCATTTTAATCTTGGCTAATGTAACTATGATGTGCCTTGGTGTGTTCCTCCTTGGTTCCAACTTCTTTGGGACTGTCTGAGCTTCCTGGACTTCCTGGAAGTCTATTTCCTTTGCCAGATTGGGGAAGTTCTCCTGCATTATTTGTTCAGATAAGTTTTCCACTTGTTGCTCTTCCTCTTCCCCTTCTGGTACCCCTATAATTTGGATGTTGGGACATCTAAAGATGTCCTGGAGGTTCCTAAGCCTCTCCTCATTTTTTTGAATTCTTGTTTCTTCCTTGTTTTCTGTTTGGTTGTTTCTTTCTTCCTTCTGGTCCACTCCATTGATTTGAGTCCCAGTTTTCTTCCCATCACTATTGGTTCCCTGTGCATTTTCCTTCATTTCACTTATTGTAGCCTTCATTTGTTCATCTAATGTGCCCAAAATCAACTAATTCTGTGAGCATCCTGATTACCAGTGCTTTGAACTGTCCATCTGATAGATTGGCTATCTCTTTTTGCTTAGATGTATTTGCTCTGGGGCTTTAAACTGTTCTTCCATTTGGGCCTTTTTTTTTTTTTTTTTTTTTTTTTTTTTTTTTTTTTTTTTTTTTTTTTTTTTTTTTTTTTTTTTTTTTTTTTTTTTTTTTTTTTTTTTTTTTTGGTCTAGTCCCACCTGGTTCACATTTTTTTATGAGGGGCAGAGCCTTAGGTGTTCACCAGGGTGGGGCAACCCAGTTGCTGGTTTGTGATGCCATATGTGGAGGAGGGGTCAGAGAGGGAGCAATGGTGCTTGCTTTGGTCTCTCTTGTATTTCCATCCCTTCAGCCATTTCCCACAAGTTAATTGGGCCCTTCTGGTGCTTCCTCCTGGGTGGGTGGGCCTGTGTATGCTCTAGGACCCTGTGGGTCTCTCCAACGGACTCTCCTGTGGTGCTGGGAGTCTATCCCAGGTCCTCAACCCCCACAGGCATTTTCAATCAGTGCTTTTAGGCTTTATTTCCTGGCACTGGGTCCCTGGGTTCCACGGTTTGTCTCCCCATTTTCGCCTGGTTTATCTGTGCGCGAATGTGTGTCTGAGGTCAGCCAGCCACCTTGTGCACCCAGGGTCTGCCCACTGAGGCCTGCACGCCTGGGGCCACCAACCACTGCTTTCTCCTGTTGCAATCCCTCCCCGAGGGCCACTGACTCTGCCCATCCTACCGGTCTGGATGAATGGTTGTAGAACCTTCTTACAGTTCAATGTTCTGTGAGATCTGGTTGTGTTTTTATTTCTGGTTGTGTTTTGTTTTAAATCTTTGTTGTTCTTAATCTTGGCTGTGCGAGGAGGCACAGTATGTCCACCTATGCCTCCATCTTGGCCAGAAGTCCCTGACCACCATCTTTAAAATTGCAAGCACTTACTCTCGGTTCTCCTGAATTTGCTGTAATTTTTTTTGGCTATTTTTATCACCTTTGAATGAAAACTATAATTTTATTTATATCATTTATTGTGTATTATTTATGTATATTTTCTAGCATATAAACTCTTAAGAGGGTAGAGATATTGGCCTTTTTTTCTGAGCATTAATACAGTCCTTGTATGCTGTATGCACTGAATAAATATGTTATTATATGACTCAATAAGTTTGCTATTTGATTCATATATTACTGAAGGACAGAAAACATCATACATCTCTTTCCCACACATACAAGCAATCAGAGAGTTAGAAAACAGATACAAATTATTTGTTTAAAAGTCAAAATAATATGTAAAAATAAGTTTAGCCAGGATTCTTTTGGTAGCATATGAAAGAGACCCACTCAAATTTGCTCAAGGGATTAAAAAGGGAGTAATATACCTGTTTACAAAACTGAACAGCTCAGCAATAAACCTAGCTCCAGGCATATGACATGTAGGGGGCTTACAGTTGTCTTCAGAACTTACTGATTTCTCCCTTTTTCACTCAGCTCTACTTTCCTCTGAAAGGGCTTGAGTCTCAGGCAGGTGTTCTCCACATGGCAGTCCTGGAACCGCCCCACCGGCAGGAGATTCTCCCTGGTGAGTGAGAACCCAGAATTCTCTCTGGCCCACAGTGGGCTACCTGCACTTGGGTAGAGGAATGTGGTGCTCTCATTGCTATGGCCTGGGCCCCAGGCACACCCCCAAACCAATTGTGCTGAGAGTGGGAGAAGGAAAAGATGAAATTAATTATAGAATTGAGCCAAACCAGTGTGTAAATTTGTAGTATTGGAGAGCTGGTATTAGAAGTATAGCACTCTGACCCCTAGTGGTTAGATTACCTGGAGAAAATTTAGCATTAGTCCAAAGGAAACAGCAGCTTCACTTACTTCACATCATGCTTTTATATTATTTTTTTCAGTTTTTAAAAGACCATCAGTGTCCTTCTCCTCTGTTCTCTGCATTGAAGCTTGTACCAATTTGGGGCAAATTTTCTTTACTATAGTTCTTTTTTCCCTATCTCTACGGTCACCATCTTTTTTCTTGGCTTCATATGTAAACTACTGTGATAGTATCCTAACTTATTTCCTCAACTTCAATACTTTAGGAAAAGCAATACTTGAAAAATCTTCCTAAAAAACTGTTTTAGTTGTATGGTGTCCATCTGGGGAATTTACTCTGACAATTTATCAACTGCAATAAAAATCCCCGGGTGTACCATTAACTGTCATGTTCCCCCTGATCCTTCTTGCTTGATAAAACACAATTAGCTTTCTGTCACATGCAATGGGAAGCTTACGTAAATAACAATATGCTTGCATAATACACGTTGACTTGTTGAACTTTAAAAATTGAGAACACTGTCCTGACCCATGTGGTTCAGTTGGTTGGGCGTCATCCTGCAAAGTTAAAGGTCACCAGTTTGGTCCCTGGTTGGGGCATGTATGAGGGGCAACCAATCAAAGTTTCCCTCTCACATCAATGTTTCTCTCCCTCTTTTTTCTCCCTCCCTTCCCCTCTCTCTAAAAATAAATATTTTTAAAAAAATCTTTAAAAAATTGAGAATACATTACTTATACTTTTCTTACCTTATATAAAAAAGATTAATCCATTTTGAATTTCATTCTATGAAACTTCTCTAACATTTTACACAGGAAATTCCATGTATACTTATTTTTATTATTATTATTATTTAGATTTGGTTTATTTATTTGTACATGGAGGAAGGGGAGGGAGAAAGAGGAGAGAAATATCAATGTGTGGTTGCCTCTTGTGCACCCCTCACTGGGACCTTGCAGCCCAGGCATGTGCCCTGACTGGGAATCGAACAAATGACTCTTTGGTTCGCAGGCCAGCACTCAATCCACTGAGCCACACCAGCCAGGGCTCTTATCATTTTTTGAGTGAATTAAATGTCTAATTTATTTCCCATAAAAAGATATTTATTGGTACAAATTTATAAGCACACTGCTAATTGCTCAGATCATAATATGCTAAATCTGAAATACATGTTCTTAAATTATTATGATTTTCATAATTTCTTCTTTCTTTTTTAGTTGGTGGCTGAGAAAGTAAGAATTCTCTAACTTTATTATTGTTCACATTTTCTCTTCAATTTTCATTGTAAACACTAACATAAAAAATGGAATCAATCACCCTGAAGGCTTATAGATTTTATTTTGCATTCTCCTTATCATTCTTTTACCTCCAAAGTTTTTCTCTAATTGCATTTTTAGTGAAAGTGTGCAGTTTCTTTCTTCTGAAGTATTCCCATGGAGTTGTTAAAAAAAACCTCAACTAGCTCTGGTCAAAATGGCTGCATAGGTAAAACATGGTACTTGTATCCTCCCACAACCGCATCAAAATTACTACTGAACTACAGAGCAACCATCATTTAGAGCTGACTGAAATCTAGCTGAATGTAAGTCCTACAAGTAGGGATTTAATGAAGAAGCTACATCAAGACTGGTAGGAGGGATGGAGAGTGGGAACAGGCTGGTCCCACACCCACTTGTGGCAGATAAAAATCAGAAGAAATGTCTCAGCTGCAGAGGTCCCCCCTGAAGATTGAGGGGTCCCAGCCCCACAACAGGCCCCCCAGCCCAGGGTTCTGTCTGTAAAAACCAGCCAAATTGAGGCTGAGACAGACAGAGGGCTTCTGGAGTCCCAAGCAGTTCCTTTCAAAGGGTCTGCATATGGACTTACTTGGACTCACTCCCTCTGAACTCCAGTGCTGGGGTAGCAGATTGAACGTAACCAGGGTGATGGCTGGGAGATAGGGGCAGCTTTCTGCCAGAGAGAAATGCTGGCAAAGGCCATTGTTGCTTTTCTGAGACCCCTGCCCCCCACTCAACGGAGTCAGCAGGCAGGGTGCTATATCTGAGTCTCCATCAAATGGTCTTACGCTATTCATCTCACCCTCATGATTCCCTGAAACTCTGTCCTGCCCAACATGTGGGCCCACCCAAGTTGTTTCCAGTGACTCTTCCATCTGAATGATCTGGTTCATGCTTCATTATGGGGGTGCCAGAAGGAGAAGAGAAAGAACAAGAAATTTACAAAATTATTTGAAAAACTAATGACAGAAAGCTTCCCTAATTTGGTAAAGGAAATAAACATACAAGTCCAGGAAGGGCAGAGAGTCCCAAATAAGATGAACCCGAAGAGGCCCACACCAAGACACATAATTTAAATGCCAAAGGTTAAAGACAAAGAGAAAATCTTAAAAGCTGCAAGAGAGAAGCAGTTAGTTGCCTATAAGGGAGCTCTCATAATGCTGTCAGCTGATTCCTCAATGGAAATTTTGCAGGCTAGAAAGGAGTAGCAAGAGATATTCAAAGTGATGAAAAGCAAGGTTACACTACCCAACAAAGTTTAGAATTGAAGGACATATAAAGAGCTTCCTTGAGGAAAAACAAACAAACAAACAAACAAACCCCGAAAACTAAAGGGATTCATCACCATGAAATCAGTATTGCATGAAATGTTAAAGGGTCTTTTTTAAGAAGAAAAAGAAAAAAAATATGAATAAAATGCCAATAAATACACACCTGTCAACAGAATCTAAAAAAACAACAACAACATATCAATGAACAAACAGAACAGAAACAGACCCAGAGATACACAGAACATTTTGACAGTTAGGAGGGATGTTGGGTGTAAGTGGGTGGAAAGGTGAAGGGATTGAGAAGTATAAATTGGTTCCTACAGAACAGTCATGGGGAAGAAGGAAAAAGGACTCATGGACATGGACAGCAGTGTGGTGATTGCTGGAGGAGGGGATATAAGGGGATAAATGGTAATGGAAAAAATGCAATAAAGATTAAATTTTAAAAAGATTGGAAAAAAAGAATAGTGATGGGGATATGAAGTATAACATAGGAAATATAGTCAACAATATTCTAATAACTCTGGTGTCAAAAGGGTAGGAGATTTATCAGGATGATCACTTAGTGAATTATATAATGTCTGATCACTGGGGTGTACACCTGAAACTAACAAAATATATGTCAATTCTAATTGAAAAATAAAAAATAATTAAAAAAACTGAACTTGAACTGCCTAAGATTCAGTTTTTTCCTTTGGGGAAAAAAAAAAAACAAAGGATAATGAGAGGAAAGAGTACTCCTAATTTATCAGATTGTTTAGAGAGTTATTATGATGAATAAATTTGATAATTCACAGAGAGCATAATATAGTTACTGACAAACATTTTTAAGTTGTTAAACATGATAACTCTTACTATTATTTTGTAGATTCACTTGCATTTTTAGTACTATATACCAATTGGTTTTTTTACCACCAAATGTTTATAAAATATTTAATACTATGTTATGGGCTAAATCCATTAACAATATAAAGTGTCTATTCTTGTGAAGTTTACAATCTTATTTGAGAGACAAGACATAAAGACTTAAAATTTGTAAACAAAATATGGAATAAACACACAACAGAATGTTATTCAGCCTTAAAAAGGAAGGAAGAAATTCTGACACGCTACAACAACATGAAAGAACCTTAGATTACACTAAGTAAAAAAAAAACAACCAGTTAAAAAAAGGATGAATATTGTAAGAGGTACCTAAAACAGTCAGATTCATGCAGACAGAAAGTGGAACGGTGGTTGCCAGAGGCTGAGGTGAGAGAGAAATGGAAGTTGTTTAATGGGCACAGAGTTTCAGTTAGGGAGGTGAAAAACCTCTGGAGATGCAAGGTGGTGATGGTTGCACAAATAGTGTGAATTTGCTCAGTATAGTTGTATTGAACTGTATAATTAGAAATGATTAAAATGGTAAATTTCATGTTCTGGATGTTTTACCATAATAAAATACTTAAAATTTATATATTCATAATAGGGAAAATTAAAGTTCCACACTACAATGTAACAGATAAACTAGTAAATTATAAATCACCAAATGTCATTTTAACTTTCTTAATAAAATGCATTCATTTATGTTTTGAATAAGCAATACATTTGAATGGCACAGAAATAGGAGTTCCAACTAAGATGGAAGCATAGGTAGATAGGCTTCACATCCTCACACAACCAAAAGAAGGATAACAAACAATTTAAAAACAAAAAGTGACCAGAATTGCCAGAAAATCGAACTGCATGGAAGTCTGACAATGAAGTAGTTAAAGAGGAAACATTCATCCAGACTGGTAGGAGGGGAAGAGATGGGAAACTGGAGTGGAGAGGATATGAGGCAAGGTGGAGAGTGGCAGACCAGGCAATCCCACATTCATGTGCAGGTAAACCAGGAGGAACAACTGGGGAGTGAAACAGACCTTGCAGCACAGTGTTCCAGCGTGGGAAACTAAAGCCGCAAAACTTCTGGCTGTAAAAATCTGTGGGTATTGTGGTGGTGGGAGAAACTTTCAGTCTCATAGGAAAGTCTGTTGGAGAGATCCACAAGGTCCTACAACATACACAAGCCCACTCATCAGGGAATCAGCACCTAAAAGGGCACAATCTGCTTGTGGCAAGTGAGGGAAGTGATGGAAAGTAGGGTGAGAGATGAGCAAGCAGCATTGTTCCCTCTCGGACCCCTTCCCCATATACAACACCAACAAGGAAGCAATGTGGGTTGCCCCACCCTGGTGAATATCTACAGCTCTACCTCTTATAATGTAATAGCTACACTGAGACAAAGAAATATGGCCCAAGTGAAAGAACTGATAAAAGCTCCAGAAAAAAGCACTAAGCGATGAGGAGATAAACAACCTATCAGATGCAGAGTTCAAAACACTGATAATCACGATGCTCACAGAAATGACTGAGTATGGTCGCAAAATAAAGGAGGAAATGAAGGCTACACAAAGTGAAATAAAGCAAAATATACAGGGAACCAACAGTTAAGGGAAGGAAACCAGGACTCAAATAAACAATTTGGAACAAAAGGAAGAATTAAATATCCAACCAGAACAGAATGAAGAAATAATTAAAAAAAAATGAGTAGAGGCTTAGGAACCTGCAGGACAACTTTAAACATTCCAACATCTGAATCATAGGAGTACCAGAAGGAGAAGAGGAAGAGCAAGAAATTGAAAACTTATTTGAAGACATAATGAAGGAAAACTTCCCCAATCTGGTGAAGGAGCTAGACATGCAAGTCCAGGAAGCTCAGAGAAGTTGGATCCAAGAAGAAACAAACCAAGACACATCATAAGTAAGTTGCCCAACATTAAAGATAAAGAGAGAATCTTAAAAGTAGTAAGAGAAAAAGAGACAGCTACCTACGAAGGAGTTCCCATAAGGCTATGAGCTGATTTCTCAAAAGAAAACTTTCTGGCAAGAAGAAGCTGGAAAAAGTATTCAAAGTCATGAAAGGCAAGGACCTACATCCAAAATTACTCTATCCAGTAAAGCTCTCACTTAGAATGGGAGGGCAGATAAAGTGCTTTCCAGATAAGGTAATGTTAAAGGAGTTCATCATCATCAAGCCCTTATTATATGAAACGTTAAAGGGACTTACCTAGGAAAAAAAGATAAAAAAAATATGAACAGTAAAATGACAACCCACTCACAACTATCAACAACTGAAATGAAAAAACAAAAACAAAGCAAACAACTAGAACAGGAAGAGAATCACAGAAATGGAGGTTACTCGAAGGGTTATCAGTGGGGAGGAGGAGAGGGGAGAATGGAGGAAAAGGTACAGGGAATAAGAACCATAATTGGTAGGCACAAAATAGACAAGGGGAAGGTTAGAATAGACACGGAGAAGCCAAAGAACTTATACGTATGACCCATGGTCATGAACTAAGAAGGGGGGAATGTTGGAGGGAGGAGTGTACAGGGCAGAGGGGAATAAAGGGGAGAAAAAAATGGGACAACTGTAATAGCTTAATCAAAAAATATATACTTAAAAATAAAAAGTACAAAGTAATACAGGAGAAAATAGATCTTCCTTTAGCCACTCAGTTCCTTACCCTAGAGATAACCTCAATACCAGTTATTATATATTCTACCAGAGATACTATTTGTCTGTCTTCCAATGAGTATATTCATTTACTGTGTACACAGTTTCAACTTTCTTTTTTCACTTAAGAATATCTTATCACATTAAATGCAAACTTGTTCTTTTTTAAGAGCTGTATAGTAGATATCATAAATACAAAATATTTGACCAATCTCCTCATTAGAAGCCAGAGAGGGTTTCCGATCCTGCTATTTCAAGCAGTTTCAAAGAATAATCTAGCACATATGTCATTTTGTTAACTGTGAGCACTTCTCTAATGTGAATTCCTGGAGGGAGGGTCACTCGCTTTTCATATGATTCAGAATATGTCCCTAACTAGACAGGATTCACCAAAATGGTGTTAGTGTTAAGTCATTTTATCCAAAAACTTTGAAACATCTTTGTATCATTTTCTTTGGTACCTATCAATCACCAAATCTTGCTAATGTTATTTCCTCAGTATCTTTTCTGTCCTTCCATTCCATTTCCAATTCCTCATGCCTCCAGCTTAACTCAGGCTTTCAGCATTTCTTCATATCTGAAGAATGATATGAAGAAATGCTTCACTGTTGTACTCCACCCATCCTCCTGAGAGAAGAATTTGCTTAAGCACTTAAATGCTTCTGTCTATTTTAGCAAACAAGGTTCACCTTAATCTGGTCCTTGCACTTTCCCTCTTCAGTCTTCTCTACTATTACCCAACTCTTTTTGCTTTTATGATGTGCAATTATAGTTCACAGTTTCAGGCTTCCATGAATTTGCTCTCTGTCTTCTCAGCCTGGACTACCTTTATTCATTTCCCTTACTTCATCCCTGTGGGAAGTCTTGACCTCTTCAGGCAAGAGGAGGAATGTCCCTTTTTTGATCCACAGGTCCACATTCATTTCCCACGATGATTGCTATTCTCTACTCAAACTATTTCCTTGAAGAAGACTGACATAGTAGTGGGAGTGATCTTTTCATTTCTAGTTCTAGCATCAGGCACGGTGTTTGATGTCATGTGGTGTGCACAGGATAAAATTTCTTTAACTGAATTTAACTAGAGCTTGGGGAAAAGGAGTGGAGTCACTCATTCATTCCTGTTTGTTGAGTGGTGATTATGTGCTGTGCAGAGGGATTTCAGCCAAGATGACTACCTAGGGCCTGCTTTTGAGGTCTAGTGAAAGACAGGAGACAACAAAAACATACAGTTATAATTCACTGGGTGAGGACTGCAGTGGGCCCCTGGACACAGTTTAGATTCTTTATGGATATGGATGAGCAAAGTGTGGCATTTTAATTTGAGGAAATTGCACTAGGAACGGCATTTATAAAGTAAGGCAATTCCTCCAAAGCACTGCGAAACCCAGAGTCAGACATATAGCTCATGATTTTTGACTTTCTGTTCATGGATCATAGCCTCCACTTTCTAAAGTCTTCTGGGGAACAGGAAGTCAAATAGTGTCTTGGAGAAAGAATAATAAAGTGAGGTAACATGTGTAAAACAACAGGTCAGAATCAGTATACTCCACGGAAGTTATCTTTCCCTGGTAACTGCTTTACAGTTTAGCTGCTAACTTGTTGGTGTTTAGTGACCTATATTAAATTTAATCTACCAATTTTCTTTCTCTGTCCTTTTCTCTTCCCTAATATGACCTCTTTTCACAAAAGGTTGAGTAAGCTAGAAAATGTAATGGGAAAAGCAGGTTCTTTGGAAGTCAGGAAGAACTGGATTCATCACAGAGGTATTACTGAGGAAGTAACTTTGGGCAAGTACTTAAACTCTGGTTTCCTGTTTTATAAAATAATACACAATAATAAATAAATTGGGAGATGTTTATGTAAAGCCCTTAACCTTAACACAGTGCCTGGCACACAGTAAGTACTGAGAAGTTAACTGTTAACTGGTTTTAAGAACCCGATGCCTTGGGCGTGTATTTTTGCCTCTGCAACGAAAAGAAATGTAAGTATAATCATTACTGAATTAAATGAAACCAGAATTCGTGCTTCAGCAATGATCCAATTTGATCTCCCCGGGCCACCGTCGCCGAGCATGCGCAATTGAATGTGGCGGGACGTAGGTGTCATGGCGACCTCCATCTGAAGTCTGTGCTGTTCTGGAGAGCGGTGAGTCTCTTTGGTCTGGTTTGTTATTTCTCGACTACTGGGTAAGGGTGGCGGGTGGATCAGTGTGGGGCAGAGTGCGGCTGGAGTTCGTTTCATGGCGGAGCCTTGTTTCCCCAATTTCAGTCTTTGCTGGTTTGTTTCGCAGTTAATGGGGGACCTGCCAGCTGGGATGTGGGAACGGGGAGGCTGGGAGCGCTGCCAAAAGTGAGGACAGGGTCATTGGCCTCAGGTGGTGCAGAGCTGTACGGAGTGTTAAGGGATGGGATCTCGTTCCTTATTGTCAAGATAAACTTTTTTCGGCCTCTCACTTTCTGCGTTAATGAATGTGTAGGACGGAAGGAGGCTGTCGCAGTTACTTAGCTTTCACAGAGCTGAATCTCATTAATGATTTAAACTGGAGTCGTAAGAGTAGGTGTCTTGTATTTTCACTTTTCATTCTCGTTTACTCATAAAATCAGTCTGCACCTCAGGGCGACACGTGTCTTTCGGAGGGAAGGTGAGCTGGATGTTTACTTAGTTCATTCCTCATTTCCGTTTTGTAGTTCTTAGTATTACTTGAATCACGCAGACTGTGATAGTGCCAGATAGTATTTATTGCTATTGCCAGACGCTGGATCCCAGTCATGGCAAATACGGCAGATGTCAACACACTTGTT
This sequence comes from Anoura caudifer, assembly GCA_004027475.1. Taxonomy (NCBI): domain Eukaryota; kingdom Metazoa; phylum Chordata; class Mammalia; order Chiroptera; family Phyllostomidae; genus Anoura; species Anoura caudifer. The sequence goes on along the minus strand of PVKU01015591.1, from coordinate 6,154 downwards.
CTAATCAGTAAGAAGTTGCAAGTAGTATGGATCATAATTAATCCTGCTGTGTAAGACAGTGTTTTATGGAGGCTAATCTCTTTTAGGTAATTTTAAAGAGTCCTTACTGTGGTTTTGTGAATTTGTGAACTTGCTTTTTCTAATCAATTTTCATTTTCCAGGCCCATCTTTCAAGAGGATTTCAGATTAATTGCAGATAATCAAGGTACTTATTTATTTTAAATCTTTTTTGTTTGAGTGACATGATACACATTATATAATGTGCAAAAAGATAGCCCAAGTTCTTAGTAACTTTCCCACCATCATTATATGGAAATGCTATGATCTCCATATCACTAAATCCAAGAAACGTTTTCATTTATTTTACTTAACTTCCATCTGTATTAGGTTACACTGAACTAGTCCACTGACATGCTCTCTGCCTTTGCCTTCAGTGACCAACTGGTTTGTTCCCTTATGTGGTGGCTGCTTCTTGGTTCCCATTAAAATCTGGTGCTCTTTTATTTGGCAGTTAAATTTGGAGTTTCTGAAGACTTAGCCCTTTACCCTTTCCTCTTCTCTGTTCTCTCTCTCTCTGGGTGTTCTAATCCACAGTGTGATTCTCTGCCTTTTTGAATCTAGCCATCCTAACAGGTGTGAAGTGATATTTCATGATTTTGATTTGCATTTCCCTGATAGCTAATGATACTGACATTTTTTCATGTGCTTGTTGACCATTTGTGTATCTTCTTTGGAGAAGTGTCTATTAAAATCCTTTGCTTGTATTTTGCACTGGGTTGTCTTTCTGTTGTTGAACTGTGTTTTTTTTCCTTTGTGTTCCGATATAAAACTTTTTATCAGAAGTATGATTTACAAATCTTTCTCTCATTGTGTGGAGTTGTCTTTTCACCCTCTTGATGGTGTCCTTTGAAGCATAAAAATTTTGAATTTTGATAAGGTCTCATCTGTTTGTTTTTTTTTTTGTTACTTGTTCTTTTGGTATCATAATTAAGAAACCAGTGCTTAATCTGACGTTGTGAAGATTTACACCTATGTTTTCTTCTAAGAATTTTATAGTATTAGTTCTTAAATTTAGGTCTGTGATCCATTTTGAGTTAACTTTTTGTATATGATAAGAGGTAGGAATCCACCTTCATTCTTTGCATATGGCTCTCCAGTTGTCCATTTGTTGTAAAGGCTGTCCTTTCCCCCAGGGAAATTTTTTGGCATCTTTGTTGAAAATCAGCTGACTAGGTAATGCATTTTTGACAAACATGCTAGATGACTTTTATGGAAGAATAACTAGGAAAATGATTCTCAAATTTTAGTGGCCATCAAAATTATCTGGAAGGCTATCTTTGTTAAAGATTACTGGGCTTTACTCAGAATATCTGATTCAATAGATCTAAAGTGGGGCAGGAGACTTTTCATTTCTAACAAGTTCCCCAGTAATTCTGGTTGTGCTGGTCTGGGAACTACACCGTGAAAAGTACTGGTGTAGAACTTTGTTTCTGAACTGTGGTTAAACACATGAGAATACTGGAAAGTGTTCTAGATATAGTGGCGAGAAAGAGATGATGCCTCTGTCCTTGTGGAGCTTATGGTATAATGAGAAAGATGGATGCAATTGCACATACAGTATTAGGTAGGTTAGTGCTATGAAAGGAACGAAGCATAAAGCAGGGTTAGAGGTTAGTGAGACTGTGTGGGGGATGCTTGGTCACTGTGTGGTTATTTCAGAAGTGCTGTTTAGGAAAGGCCTCTCCACGGAGGTGCCATTTGAGTAGATAAGTGGGCTGCAAGCCATAGAGATCTGGGGGATGATATTCCAGGCAGAGGAATAGCAATTGTGAAGGCCCCTGAGTCAGAAACCAGTTTGGCCTACTTAGAGAATATCTAAAAGGTTAGTACAGTTGGTACAGAGTGAGAGGTGGCAGAGGGGATAGCTAGGGGCCATACTTTGTTAGACCGGATAGTCTACATGAGAACGTGTGATATGCTAGACATAGTTCTAGGCTCCACCGGAGATAAAGCAGTGAACAAAGCACGCAAAACCCTTTACTGACACAGAGTATATTCTAGTAGAAAGAGATAGATAGTAACAAAAGAACGAAAACATCTAAGCAGGTGATGAAGTGCCAAGGTAAGAAAACAAGGTGGGGAGTGGGAATAGAGAGAGAGAGTGTATGTGTGTATGTGGTGAGATGTGGGAGTTGCTCAGCAAGGCTTCGCTGGGGACATTTGAGCAACGTCCTGAAGGGGTTGAAGATATTCCAGGTAAGAATAAGATCTTGAGATGTATGTGTACCTGGTACGTATGAACAGGCAGGGAAGCCCATGTGGCTGAGTGGAGCGAGGGGGAGAGTGATAGGCAATTAAGTCAGGAAGGTAACAGAAAAGTTGATTATGTATGTTTTGCTGACTTTTGTAGTGACTTTGGCTTTTTACTGAGGTAGAAGACATTGGAAGGTTTTGATCAGAAGGTTGAGATAAACTTAGATTTTAAAGGGATCCTTCCTGACTTCTGTGCTGAAATGTCCTTTGGAAATTAAGGGTGGAAGCAGGGAGACTAAGTGAGCTAGGCAAGAGTTGATGATGGTTTGGACCAAGAATATAACAGTAGGTAGGATCAGAAATAGTCAGGTTCTGAATATATTTTAAAGATAGAGCCAACAGGATTTTGTTGGTGCATTGGATTAGGGAGGGGATTATAGGATTTTTGGTCTGAGTGGGTGGAATGCTGGGATTGCCTTTAAATGGGATGGGGAAAATTGTGGAAGGGTCTGGTGTAGTGTTTGGTGGTGGCTGCATGTAGGAATAAAGTGGGGAGAAGATCAAGTGTTCTCACTTTGATTTTTTTTAAAAAAGATTTTATTTGTTTTTAGAGAGAAGGGAAGGGAGGGAAAGAGAGAGGGAGGGAGAGAGAGAGAGGGAGAGAGAGAAACAATCAGTTGCCTCTCTCACACCCCCAAGTTGGAACGTGGCCTGCAACCCAGGCATGTGCCCTGATTGGGAATCATACTGGTGACCTTTTGGTTTGCAGGCCAGTGCTCAGTCCACTGAGCCAACACCAGTTAGGGCTCATTTTGACTTATTAAGAAATAACCCTTAGACATTCAAGCAGGGGTGCTGAATAGGCAGTTGGACATGTGAGTGAAGTTCAGGGGAGGACTGGGACTGGTTATATAATCGTATAGTTGGTATTTCAAAGCCGTGGAATTGGATGAGAACAGGTTGTATAGAGATCAGAAGGGGTCCTATAACAGAGGCAAGGAGGAACCAGCAAAGGAGACTTGGGGAGTGGCTAATGAGGTAGGAGGAAAACTTGGAAAGTGTGTTGTCCTACAGATGAGGTCATATAAGGTGACTGAGAATTGATCATTGTATGTACTGTTGGAAGTCATTGAAATCATGACGGGCAGTTTCGGTGGAATGATGGGGGTGTAAGCTTGGTTTGTGAGAGAGTGGGAGGGGAAACTGGAGATTGTAAATATAGATAGCTCTTGCAAGCACTTTTTCTTTAAAGGAGATAAATGGGCTAGGAGGTAAGTGGAGGAAGTAGGGTCAAGATAAGGTTTTTGTTTTTCAAATGGGAGAAATAATAGTATGTTTATATCCAGATAGTAATGATTTAGTAAGGAGACAATTAGTGAATATGCAGGAAGAAGGAGCATTGCCGGAATTCTTTGCTTGAGTAGGTCAGAGTACAGGGATTGTTCTTAGGGAAGTGGATGGTTATTCGTAGCGACATATTGGTAGGCTGAGTACATGGGCAAGAACCATTTCTGGGTAATTGAAGGAAGTCATCCACCTGCAGAATGTGGGAGGGCATCTCAGATAGGCTTCACTCAAGCTTTCTGTTTCAATACCCTCATTACCCTTACTAAGAGAAGATCTATGAGAAAATAACTTTCAGAAAATTTCTAAGATAAATGAAGTGGTTTCTTTACTGAAAGCAGTTCTTCACAGCCGTTGCTCTACTTATGCATGCTGAGAATTTATAAGGAGGCAGGATTTCCTATATTAATTTGACCACAGATCCGTTTTTTCACCCATAGCTAATATCTCAAATGGAACCAATTTGAGAAAGACTAACTTAGTTCATTTCACCTTACCGAGTTTGCTGAGTTGGCCAGGGCTCTTGTATGCAAGAGCAGAAAACCCACCTCAATCTAACTGAAGCCAATTTATTGACTGACATGACCGGCAGAATGGGCAGCATCAGACTTCAGGCATTGGTTGGATACATGTGCTCAAATAATGTCAGAATGGCTTCTATCTCTTCTGCTTTTATTAGTTCATTCCTTAGGTGGCCTTCTGCCTGTGACTTGCAGATGGTCTCCAGCATCATCAAGTTGACATTCTCCCAGTTTAGCCACTTCAGTGAAAAGAGGAGCCATCTCTCCTGTTAGCTCGGCACAGAAGTCCTGGTGATAATTCTGACTGGTAGGGCTTGAGATAGTCATCCCTGAACCGGTCACTGTGGCCAGGAGGATGGGCTACTCTGGCAGGCTTGGGTCATGTCCCCTAGTCTCATGTCTATGGAGGGAGGAGGTTTGTGATTGACAGCCCCTCCATGCCTGTTTGGTATGCATTTAAACTGTAATTTAGCACGTTTTTGATTGACTGTCATTTGGGTTATTGGGTTATTGTAATCTTTTTATTTTGCTCTTACTATGTAAAGCTAGCTGAGATTTGAATATAGGTTTGTGCGATTTACAGGTCATAATTTGTCATAGTTGTAAAGAGGATATTACAGTAAAAGGCACAGAATGAGCCTGTTTGGAAGCCACTCTTTTTCTTTTTCTTTTAAAAGATTTCTTTCTTTCTTTCTTTCTTTCTTTCTTTCTTTCTTTCTTTCTTTCTTTCTTTTATTTATATATTTTATTGATTATGCTATTACAGTTGTCCCATTCCCCCCCTTCATTCCTTTCCACCTCGCACACCCCCTCCCACCCACATTCCCCTGCTTTAGCTTATGTATCATAAGTTCTTTAGCTTCTACATTTCCCACACTATTCTTGCCCTCCCCCTGTCTATTTTCTACCTACTGTCTGTGCTACTTACTCCCTGTACCTTTTCCCCCTCTTCTCCTTCCATTCCACTCCCCTGTTGCTAACCCTCCGTATGATCTCCATTTCTGCGATTCTGTTCCTGTTCTAGCTGTTTGCTTAGTTTGCTTTTGTTTTAGGTGTGGTTGTTAATATCTGTGAGTTTGCTGTCTTTTTACTGTCCTATTTTTTATCTTCTTTTTCTTAGATAAGTCCCCTTAACATTTCATATAATAAGGGCTTGGTGATGATGATGAACTCCTTTAACTTGACCTTATCTGAGAAGCACTTTATCTTCCCTTCCATTCTAAATGACAGCTTTGCTGGATAGAGCAATCTTGGATGTAGGTCCTTGAGTTTCATGACTTGGAATACTTATTTCCAGCCCCTTCTTGCCTGCAAGGTCTCTTTTGAGAAATCAGCTGACAGTCTGATGGGGACTCTTTTGTAGGTAACTGTGCCCTTATCCCTTGCTGCTTCTAGAATTCTCTCCTTCATTTTAATCTTGGCTAATGTAATTATGATGTGCCTTGGTGTGTTCCTCCTTGGGTCCAAGTTCTTTGCGACTGTCTGAGCTTCCTGGACTTCCTGGAAGTCTATTTCCTTTGCCAGATTGGGAAAGTTCTCCTTTATTATTTGTTCAAATAAGTTTTCCACTTGTTGCTCTTCCTCTTCCCCTTCTGGTACCTCTATAATTCGGATGTTGGGACATTTAAAGATGTCCTGGAGGTTCCTAAGCCTCTCCTAATTTTTTTTTTTTTTTTTTGAATTCTTGTTTCTTCCTTGTTTTCTGTTTGTTTGTTTCTTTCTTCCTTCTGGTCCACTCCATTGATTTGAGTCCCAGTTTTCCTCCCATCTCTATTGGTTCCCTGTGCGTTTTCCTTCATTTCACTTAGTGTAGCCTTTGTTTATTCATCTAATTTGTGAGCAAAATCAACCAATTCTGTGAGAATCCTGATCACCAGTGCTTTGAACTGTGCATGTGACAGGTTGGCTATCTCTTGGTCACTTAGATGAATTGGCCTTGAGGCTTTGATCTGTTCTCCTGTTTGAGCCGGTTTTTTTTTTTTTTTTTTTTTTTTTTTTTTTTTTTTTTTTTTTTTTTTTTTTTTTTTTTTTTTTTT
>PVKU01015590.1:0-17729 GCA_004027475.1 Anoura caudifer | reverse complement strand
ACCCTCCATGTGATCTCCATTTCTGTGTTTCTGTTCCTGTGCTAGCTGTTTGCTTAGTTTGCTTTTGTTTTAGGTGTGGTTGTTAATATCTGTGAGTTTGCTGTCTTTTTACTGTTCATATTTTTTATCTTCTTTTTCTTAGATAAGTCCCTTTAACATTTCATAGAATAAGGGCTTGGTGATGATGAACTCCTTTAACTTGACCTTATTTGAGAAGCACTTTATCTTCCCTTCCATTCTAAATGACAGCTTTGCTGGATAGAGCAATCTTGGATGTAGGTCCTTGACTTTTCATGACTTGGAATACCTCTTTCCAGCCCCTTCTTGCCTGGAAGGTCTCTTAAGAAATCAGCTGACAGTCTGATGGGAACTCCTTTGTAAGTGACTGACCCCTTATCCCTTGCTGCTTCTAGAATTCTCTCCTTCATTTTAATCTTGGCTAATGTAATTATGATGTGCCTTGGTGTGTTCCTCCTTGGGTCCCACTTCTTTGGGACTCTCTGAGCTTCATGGGCTCCCTGGAAGCCTATTTCCTTTGCCAGATTGGGGAAGTTCTCCTTCATTATTTTTTTCAAATAAGTTTTCAATGTCTTGGCTTTCCTCTTCTCCTTCTGGCACCCCTATGATTCGGATGTTGGAATGTTTAAAGTTGTCCCGGAAGTTCCTAAGCCCCTCCTCATGGCTTTGAATTCTTGTTTCTTTATTGTGTTTTTTTATTCTGTTCTGGTGGAATGTTTATTTCTTCCTTCTGGTCCAAACCATTGATTTGAGTCCAGGTTTTCTTCCCATCACTGTTGGTTCCCTGTGTATTTTCCTTTATTTCACTTCTCATAGCCTCACTTTTTCCTCTATTTTGTGACCATACTTAAGCATTTCTGTCAGCATCCTGATTACCAGTGTTTTGAACTGTGCATCTGATAGGTTGGCTATCTCTTCATCACTTAGTTGTATTTTTTCTGGAGCTTTGAATTGTTCTTTCATTTGTACCATATTTCTTTGTCTCAGTATGCCTGTTATGTAGTAAGGCACAGAGCCTTAGGTGTTCACCAGGGCGGGGGAACCCAGTCATGGGGTTGTGATGCTATATGTGGGGGAGGGGTCCAAGAGGGAACAGTGGTGCTTGCTGGGCTCTCTGCCAGATTTCAGTCACTTCCCCTGCTTCCCACAAGCAAATTGGGCCTTTCTAGTGCTGGTTCCCAGGTGGGTGGGCTTGTGTACATTGTAGGACCTTGTGGGTCTAACGAACTCTCCTGTGAGGCTGGGAGTCTCTCCTGCTGCCTCAACCCCCACAGGTGTTTTCAGTCAGAGGCTTTGAGGCTTTATTTCCCGGTGTTGGAACCTGGGTTGTGCTGTCTATCTTGCTCCCCAGTTGGTCCCCCTGGTTTATCTGCATGAGAATGTGGGACCACCTGGTCTGCCAGCTGCCACATCGCCGGGTCCACCGGCCACTGCCTTGACGGCCAGCTGCTGCCTTCCCTGCCCTGGTCCTCCAGCCTTGCCGCAAGTCCTCTCCACCCCGCTGCCCATCTCTGGCCCTCCTACCGGTGTCTGGGTGAGCATTTCTTCTTTAACTCCTTGTTGTCAGACTTCCATACAGTTTGAGCTTCTGTAAGTTCTGGTTGTTTTTGTTTTTAAATTTGTTGTTGTCCTTCTTTTGGTTGTGTGAGGAGGCACAGTGTGCCTACCTACACCTACGACTTGGCTGGAAGTGTGAACAGGGATGTTCTTTGCTCAGGACAGGAGTGTATACATAGAAGGAGACAAATAATGAGTTTTTCTTTTTATAACTGATTTTTTTAACTAAAAAATAAGAATCTAGGCCTTATTCAGATATTCGCAGTGAAAACTTAGATTAAAAAAATCAGGATCCTAACATATGTAAGCTACCTGGTATTTAGAACGAAGAGTTGCCGGATCAAATGAGGGTGTCTGAGGTGTTAGTTTGAAACACCTTAAACAGCTATACAGTCTTAACCTTGTGGGGGAAAAATAGGGCACTCAATCAAAAAAGCATATCAAAGACTAATGTTAAAACTACTGCTTCCTGTTGTAATCTGCTCGTCGGAGTCTGTGTGGGAACAGGACTGGGACCGCAGGAACCCTTCAGCTGCTCACCAGGCTCATGAGGGTTTCCTGAGGACACATCCACCATCCTGCCCATCCTGCGAATCCCTCCGTCAGAGCGAGGCTGATTCCTTGGGTATAATGATTGATTTCCGGGTCACTGCCAAAACAGCATGTCTGGGGCCCTCCCTAAAATCCTGCACTCTTGTATTTCTCCTTAATTATAGCATTCCTTTTAGTCTCCAGGTCTGGAAAATGCTAGCAATTGCGTGCTCAAAGGGGCAGAATCCTTGAGCCATGAAAAGCCTCCTACCGCCTTGACTTTTGGCCCTTCTCAGCCCCCCCTTAGCCCTGGCCTGAGACCCTGCCTGGTGAGGAGGTGCTGAGGGGACAGGCCTCTCCAGCACTGTCCAGGGAGGCTCGGAATGTCCTGAGGCATCACGCAGGGTTGGTACACAATGCCCACTTCACACTCACTGTGGCCATACTCAATGCCCCCAGCTTTTCAACTGGTTCCTCTTCTCCCAACTAAACAGAAAGCTTGGTCAGTGGTCCGGAAGGTGTTGACTGTCTTTAGCTTTTTGGGGGGATGCCCTGGAAATCTGTAGAAACTCAGCATGGGATTGTGGCTGATAATCAGATAGATAATTAAGAGTGAGAGGAAGGAGGAGGAATAGGAGGGGAGAGGAGCAAGGGATAGATGTCAGTAGAACCAAGGGAACCCAAAAGGACACACAGAGACCCCAAGTTCAAAGCCAGGGATTCAGGCAGCATGCTCACACCTACTGCAGTTTTGGGCTAAAGATGCCTTTATTTGCATCTTGTCTTTCTGCCTTTGGGGTCTTGCAGAATCTACCAGGAGACAAGAAAAGTGAGGCAGATTGTTCATAGGCTAGGAAAAAAAATCAAGGAAACTGTTCAGCAGAGGGCAGTAGAGAGGCTTCTCTCCATTTTCTGCTCTCACCCCGGATGGCATGGCGCTTGAGCCTGGGGACCACGGACTCGGGATCCTCCTCCCGGCAGAACCAGATGAGAGGCTGTCATCCGGCATGTTTGGATCTTGCTGGTGGGAGATTTCCAGATTTTCCCCCTCCCATATCTAGAGAACCAGTTGCTCAGAATGTCCCCAAAGTCACCGAGTAGTGGTCAGAGATGTCTTAAACTGTTGACGCCAGGAACAAAGTGCCAGTGCCCAAGGGGACATGCGTGCAGGACAGTCCGTGGTGGTGGTTGTAGAGATAACGGCAGGGCAACCTGGGCTGACCCCCCGGGGAGGGGAGGGGGCTGCTGCCCTCGCTGCCACGGACGGATACCGTGCACTCCACTCTCCACTGAGAGGGGTGGGCAATGACCAGTGGTTCCGAGAAGAGCTTGACTATTTCAGCAGCGGTAATGGGCAAACTTGGCGAGAGGTAAGGAGCTGGGAGCAGGACCGCCGGTGGCAGGTAGTGGCAGGAGAGGGAAGGCATAAGTCTGAGGCCTGGAGGAGCCTCGGACCTCCTGGAGGAGTGGAAGCGTGCATGGAAAAGGAAGCCAGAGCTTTCTGCTTCCTCCTCCGGGCCATCTTCTCAGCTTGGCATTTTGCATCCTATCACACAGACTTATTTGTACTTTTAATTACAAAATATTTCAAATGCGCAAAAGTGTACAGAAAACATCGTGAGCACTCATGTGAGTGAGTGCACCTAGCTAGAACAGACGTTCATGTTTGGTCAAATTTCTTCCCATCTCTTTTATGAGGTCTTTCACAGCATCTGCACATTCAGTCCTTGAAGGGCTCACGGGGTAGGGCGAGGGGCGCACGTGGTAATCTGCCACTGTAATCTGAAAAAAACAAAGCAAGCAAGCCCAAAACAATAACTGACTGCCAAGGAGGCCAGTCATGATGTGGTTCTTATTTTTAATACGTATTTGTGTATTCTGTTAATGTCTTATTTTCAGAAATGTTTTAATGACTTTTTCTTACAGAAAGATTTACTCGTAATTCCCCCACCTTATATACTGTTTCCATTTCCCTGTGCTCTCACACAATTTCCTCCTTTTTCTGTAGTTTCGATCACGGTTTCTGTGTAATTCTGAGTCCTAGCTTCCCTCTTCCATGACCACAGAATATTATTTCATAAGCTACCATTTTATTCTGCCGTTGGCATCTGTGATCAATTGTAGCTCTTGCCGGCCATTCTGCTGAGTTTATATGCCCAAATTTCCTTTGGGGAAAATATTAAGTTATCCCTATTGGTTTTGGGTTTGTTCCTTTTTCAATTCCAAATTATGACCATGAAGCCCTCTCAGATGCATGGAACTGCGCTGAACACACTCTAATTTCATGGCGTATAATCACCATCATTTTGTGCTGTGGCCTCCCTTTTCATTTTTATTTTATGTTATTTTCCTCTCTTCTCGCCCCTGGTCCTCAATCTCATTCTTCCCCCCATGTCTGGTGTATTTACTATACAACTTTCCAAATAACTTCCAGTAAGTTTCTTTGTATGTGTGTCCATGAGAAACATATAATATTGCTTTCTGTTTTAGAAAATGTACTTATGTGGTATTGCGCCTGAAATCAGTTCTGTTTCCTAGTTTCTCTTTTCAGCCAATATTATGGTTTTGAGATCTGTCCATGTTTCTGTATGTAGTTAGTTCCTTCTTTTCTGTCTCCTTCCCTCTGTACAGCATTCATTTTATGTGTGGTGCATGTTTACTTACATGTATCTGTTTTCATGAATAACTTTATGGCGTCTTATTCCTGGAATCCTCAACACTGTACTCAACCCACATGGTGTCTTGGGCACCTGGGAGGAAACCTTTCTGGGGTCTGTACTCAGGACTAAAAAAGCTGTGTGCTCTCAACCTCGCGGAACCCTGCCAGATTGCTCTCCAAATAAACATGCAAACTCTGGTCCCATTACAGTGCAAAATGCTTCTTGTTTTTCCACATCCCCACCAACAAATGATTTTATCGAAAATTTGGCGTTTTTGACAATCTGATGGGTGAAAATGGTATCTCAAATTTGTTTCAATCTGTCTGATACTAGAGAGGGGTCTGTTTTCCCCCGTGAATTGCATATTAATATTCTTTGTCCATTTTCCCTGTTGGATGTCCCGTCTCTCTCCCCCTTGATTTGTAGCAGCTTCATTCATATGCTCAAAGTCCCCTAATTTGCCTGGTTCTTACCTAGTCTCTTTAGAAACGGGCTACCAACAATGTATCTATGTCTCAATAAACCAACACATATGGATAAATATCGTTGCCTTAACATCATCTGTCAACTTCAAAGCTGGACTCAAGGAAGAGAAAATCAGAGAGGGCAATTGCTCTGAGCTCTCAACTCTTGAGTCAGGATGCTTTTATTTGGAAGTGAGAGAAACTCAAATTAAGGAAGCAGAGGGGGAGAACTTTGGTATTGGTTCACCAAAGTTTGGGAGTCAGATTTTAGGCACAATGGAGAATAGGGGTTGAAAAGAGGTGTCCGTTCATTTCTTGGATCTGCCTTCTGAATCGGTCTTGCTCCTGGGTAGCTTCCTCTGCACAGCAGCAAGGATGGGCCCCAGGCTCCCCAGGCTAATGGGTCTTTGGTGCTTGTGACCTCCATGTCCAAGTAAGAGTTTTGATGTTGGTGATATTAATCTGTGAAGTACTCAAACTCCTTGAAACATTACCAGTGCTTGAAATACCCAGTGTACACTGACTGTCTTTATTTCCATATGTAATGAGGTTGCATACAACCAGAAGTCCTTCCTGGTCAGGACAGAGGGTCAGGAGTAACCTGCTGGGAGGAGATTCCTTTCACTCTCCAGGGTCCTCTTGAATGGGCATTAAGCCTGTAGGGACCTCGGCATTTGACAGTCCATGCCTGTCAAATGGGGTGGCTTTATGACCTCCTTCTTAATTACTGTAAAATAATTAAATACATTATTTAATCCTGAAATCAGATTTGAGATGGTCAGCCCCGGCCCCGATGGTGTTAATGTTTGGCTGGATTCAACTATCTACTGGAGGATTCTATTCTGAATTCATTCCATAGCCTTCTTATCGAGCGGAACCAAAACTCTTACAGCTTTGTGAATACACCCAGCGGGATTCTCTGCACACCTCTGAAGGGCTGGGCAGTCACAAGCGGTAGCCGCACTCACAAAAGCAAAGCCGCACTGGTGGCACTCAGCAGAGGAAAAGGCCTCTTTGAAGGTACCGTTTTCAGTCCCACGGTGAGAGAACCCACTGGGTGCTGTGCGTGTCACATGCTCATGTCTGAAATGATCTGTGTCTTGGGCTATGAACTATCTGGAATGATCTATTTTGAGAAAGAGGCTTTCTACCCTTTGGGGTGATATTAGGAAGAAGCATATATTTTATACATATAATTAACTAAACATAAATATATATTAATACCTGTATGTTTTATAAATAGGTATATGGTGCATAAAATCATGATGTGAAAACTATATATATTTTAAAGGACTGATGTTTGATTTTATCAAATGACTTCTGAAACAAAAATGATAATGTTATTTTTCTAAGATTTATTAAATTGGTAAGTTAATTCATAAAATTGTAAATTATATTAGATTTCCTAATGTTGAAACTTACATCACTAATGTGAATTCCAGCTCACATCATGTGTTTTTGCTTATAGATTCTTCTGGTTGATAATATGTTTTATTACAGTAATATTTATAATTGAAATTTCTCATCATTTCTTTTCCATGGTTTTTATTGATCAGGTTTTGGTATCACATGTAACTCCAGTTTAAAAAGAACAGAAATCTGTCCTGGCAGGTGTGGCTCAGTGGTTTGAGTGTGGGCCTGCAAACCAAAGGATCACCGGATGGATTCCCAGTCGGGGCACGTGCCTGGGTTGCAGGCTGGGTCCCCGGTAAGGGGCACATGAGAGGCAACCACACATTGATGTTTCTCTCCCTCTCTTTCTCATTCCCTTCCTCTCTCTCTCTAAAAATAAATAAATAAAATCTTAAAAAAAAAGAAAGCTTTCTTCCTTACTCAGTACTCTGGAACTATTTAAATAGCGTTGGAATTATCTGTTCCTTAAAATGTTGATAGAAAATTTCTCTTTCCTTCACTCTCTGTCTTTTCTTTTATTTAACTTTTTCTATTTCTTCTACAATAACATGTTTAGAAGTCCTATCTTTTTTGCTCAGTCTCTTTTGATATTTTGGTAACTCATATTTTATGAGAAAATCATTGATTACATACAAATTCTCAGTTATTTGCTTAGATTTGAGTAAAAGCACTTTATAGATTTTTAAATGCCTCTGAGTTAAATAATTTCTCCATCCCTTTTTTACTTTATATGTATTTTCTACCCTTTTTGATTAGATTAGGTTGGAGTTTATCAGTGTTGGCAGTTCTGATGTTTAGGGCCAGACAATTCTTTGTTGCAGGAGGCCGTTGGAATGGCATTTAGCTTGTTTAATGGATTCCTGACCTCTGCCCAACAGATGGTCACAGCAACCCTTTCACCCCTGTATATCTGTGACAACCAAAAATATCTGAAGACTTTGACAAATGTCGCCAGAGGGTGGAGATGGGGTAAAATTGCTCATATTGAGAATGACCAGATTAGATAATAGTGAACCTGACTTTACATCGTTTTCATTTTGGTTTTAAAGAGCAAGCCATTGGGTTTATTCCTTTAGCTGTATCAATTTTTGAGCTCTTGATTTATTGACTGTTGCTTTTACCTTTATCATTCTTTGTGAGCTCCCATTGGACACATTCTGTTGATCTAAATACCTGGGTTGGACACCTCCTTGATTTATCGCCGTTCTTACCTGTCCCCTGCCACTCCGTGGTGGCAGTTCGGATTGAAGAGGCTTCTGCACCCTCCAGCCCAGCCCATGAACGCAGATCTTTCTGTCCTGCACTAGGAGGTCATTGCTTGTCCATGGATGGCAGCTCGTCTCTTTGGAGAGGTCTGTGCTTCGTCAGTTGTTCCCAAGCTTCCCAGCTCTCTTTGTGATTTGGGTTTTTAGCATTTTCTGTGTTCTCAGGGGTTGAGCTGCCATTCCTACTAATATTCCTTTAAGTGTTTGGTTCATTTAAGGATGGAAAAGAGGGAAGAGGCACCTTTAGTGCATCATAAAATCCAAAATCCAAAATATTGATCTGTAGGGTCGGATGTGGGCATACTATTGAGAACTGCTGGCTGGCAGTTATCAGTAAATTTGTGCAGTTTGCAGGAGCAGTAACGCCATGCTGCTTGCTCAGACCCTCAGAACCATCACCCAAATCTCTATTTTCAGCAGGCTAAATTTTGCTAAATCTGTTATTAGAAATAAGCAAACAGACATACTCCACCTGTGATGCATTAATGATTTTAAATGATACCGTTCTTTCCGCAGAGGCATTTCATGGTTGATGAGTTCTGTAAACAAACCTGGTGGCCGGGGTTTTTGGTGACGGGAGGTGACAGTGCTGCCAGCGAGGCCGAGTGTCATGGGGCATTGTCTGGGTAAAGAAATCACTGAGAAACAGGGAGCCCTCCACTTCCTGGGGGAACGCGGGTTTCCTGGACAAAGCCGCCCCGCTGTGTGTGTTTATGAGTTTGTGCGGTCTCTTTCTCTAAGCAAAATGTATTCTTCATGTTCTGAAACTATAATTTCATGTTCATACCTTAAACTTCAAGTGATCTGTACCCTGTCAGTCTCAAAATTCTCTCCTGCTACCGTGAGAGCACTAGAAATGAGTGAATCTGAGCTCTGAGAACAATCCACCGCTCAGAGGCAATAGTGCCTGTTTTACTAAACACAGTTTGTCTTGAAGTGTGATGTCACGTTGTAGGCAACATAGAGGCAGGATGAGAGACCTGGTTCTTCAGTATAATATTCCTTCCACCTGGTATTGTTGTGCATTGTGTGGTGGAATATTGTGATTCTCAAACATTCTTATAATTAATATAACTATATGAAGTCAAATAAAATGAATAATAAAGTGCTTCTAAAAGTTTTAAAAAGATGAAAAATTTGGTGCAAAGTCTTTTATTCCCATTTAACAAGATGTGTGCATTACTATTTACAAACCTGAGAACATGAATAATGTCAGCCAAGTGATATCTTTACTATAAGTCATACATCATACACTCTTTAACAATGAAGAACAATTAATAACTTTAGCTTAATAACATAGGTCTCTTTTAGCTTCCAAAAGTGTGATTTTGAAATTCTAAGTCACTACTAATTATTTTTTAATTTAACCTTTATCATAATTTTTTCCAGTACCATTTAGTTCCCTTATACTCCCTTCCCCCCAGCAATCACCACACTGTTGTCAGTGTCCATGAATCCTTTTTCCTTTTTGCTCTATCCCTCCACCCTCACCTCCCACCCCCACCACTAGCTGTCATCTGCTCTCCATCTATGAGTCTGTTCCTATTTTGCTTGTTAGTTCAGTCTGTTCATTAGATTCTACATGTGAGTGAAATCATATGGTATTTGTCTTTCTCTGACTGGCTTATTTCACTTAGCATAATGTTCTCCAGGTCCATCTATTCTGTCGCAAAGGGTAAAACCTTCTTTTTTATTGCCGAGTAGTATTCCATTATGTGAATGTCCCGTAGTTGTTTTATCCACTCATCTACTGATGGACACTTGGGATGCTTCTGTATCTTGGCAATAGTAAATAACACTGCAATTGATATAGGGTTGCTTATGTTCTTTTGCATTAGTGTTTTATATCCCTTCAGATATATTCCCAGAAGTGGGAACACTGGGTCAAAAGGCAGATCCATTTTTACTTTTCTAGGTATTGCCACACTGCTTTCCAGAGTGGCTGCACCAGTCGGCATTCCCACCAACAGTGTGAAAGGTTCTCCTCTCTCCACACCCTTGCCAGCACTTGCTGTTTGTTGATTTATTGATGATGGCTATTGGGACAGGTGTGAGACGGTATCTCATTGTGGTTTTATATGCATTTCTCTGATCATTAACGATGTTGGGCATCTTTTTATATGTCTATTGGCCATCTGTATGTCCTCTTTGGAGAAGTGTTTGCTTAGGTCCTTTGCCCAATTTTTAATTGGGTTGTTTGTTTTGTTGGTGTTTAGATTTGTAAGTTCTTTATAAAAGTTTTGGATATTTACCTCTTATCAGATGTATTGGCAAGTATGTTCTCTCATTCTGTGGGGTGTCTTTTTTATTGTGTTGATGATTTCTTTTGCTATGCAAAAATTTTTTAGTTTGATAAAGTCCCATTTGTTTATTTTTTCTTTTGTTTCCCTTGCCTGGGGAAATACATCTGTTAAAAAATTGCCACAAGCAATGTCTGAGATTTTGCTGCCTATGTTTTCTTCTAGGATTTTTATGGTTTCAGGTTTAACATTTAAGTCTGATCTATTTTGAATTTGTTCTTGTGTGTGGTGTAGAAGGTGGTCTAGTTTCATTTTTCTGCATGTACCTGTTCAATTTTTCCAATACTATTTATTGCAAAACTATCTTTAGCCCATTATATGTGTTTGCTTCCTTTGTCAAATATTAGTTGACTATAAAGGTGGTTTATTTCTGGGCTCTCAATTCTGTTCCATTGATGTATGTGTCTGTTTTTTGCCAGTACCATGCTGTTTTGATTCCTATGGCCTTATAGTATAGTTTGATATTAGGTAACATGATTCCTCCAACTTTGTTCATCTTTCTCAGGATCACCGTTGCTATGTGGGGCATTTTGTGGTTCCATATAAACTTTTGAAATATTCTATTTTGTGAAATATGTCATTGGAATCTTGATAAGAATTGTGTTGAATTTATAAATTGCTTTGGGTATATGGACATTTTAATGATGTTAATTCTTCCAATCCATGATCACAGTATATGCTTCCACTTATTTGTATCTTCATCAATTTCTTTCTTTAGTGTCATAATTTTCTGAGTATAGGTATTTTGCATCCTTAGTTAGGTTTATTCCTACATATTTATTCTTTTTGAAGCAATTGTGATTGGGATTTTTTTTCTTAATTTCCATTTCTGTTAGTTTGTTATTGGCGTATAAAAATGCAACCAATTTTGGGGTATTAATTTTGTATCCTGCTACTTTGCTGAGTTCATTTATAAGTTCTAGTAGTTTCTTGGTGGAATCGTTGGGGTTCTCTATGTGCAGTATTAGATCATCTGCAAATAATGACAGTTTTAGTTCTTCCTTTTCAATTTGGATGCCTTTTATTTCTTCTTCTTGTCTAATTGCTGTGGCTAGGACTTCCCGTGCTATATAGAATAAAAGAGGTGAAAGTGGACATCCCTGCCTGTTCCTGATCTTAAGGAGAATGCTTGTAGTTTTTGCCCATTGAATATGATGCTGGCAGTGGGTTTGTCATATATGGTCTTTATTATGTTTAGATATGTTCCCTCTATTCCCACTTTGCTGAGAGCTTTTATCATAAATGGGTGCTGGATTTTAGCAAATGCTTTTTCTGCATCTTTTGATATGATCATATGGTTTTTATCCTTCATTTTGTTTATGTGGTGAATCACATTTATTGACTTGTGAATGTTGTATCAACCTTGCATTCCTGGAATAAATCCCACTTGATCATGGTGTATGATCTTTTTGATGCATTGCTGTATTTGGTTTGCTAATATTTCTTTAAGCATTTTAGCATCTATTTTCATCAGGGATATTGGCCTATAATTTTCTTTGTTTGTAGGGCGTTTGTCTGGTTTTGGAATTAGGATAATGCTGGCCTCATAAAATGAACTTTGCAGGCTTCCTTCCTCTTGACTTTTATGAGATAGTTTGAGAAGGAGAAGTGTTAGTGCTTCTCGGAATGTTTGGTAAAAATCACCTGTGAAACCCTCTGGTCCCGGGCTTTTGTTTTTTGGGAGTTTTTTGATTACTGCTTCAATTTTGCAAAGTGTAATCTGTCTATTCAGATTCCCTGCTTTTTCCTGTTTTAGTTTTGGAAGATTGTATGTTTCAAGGAATTTATCCATTTCATTCAAGTTGTCCAGTTCGTTGACATATAGTTGTTCATAATATTTCCTTACAATCCTTTGTATTTCTTTGGAGTCAGTTGCTATTTCTTCTCTTTCATTTCTGATTTTACTTATTTGGATCCTTTCTCTTTTTTTCTTGATGAATCTGGTTAAAGGTTTGTCAATCTTGATTAGATTTTCAAAGAACCAGCTCTTGGATTCATTGATCTTATGTATCATTTTTTTAGACACTATTTCATTTATTTCTGC
The DNA here is from genome assembly GCA_004027475.1 of Anoura caudifer. Classification (NCBI taxonomy): domain Eukaryota; kingdom Metazoa; phylum Chordata; class Mammalia; order Chiroptera; family Phyllostomidae; genus Anoura; species Anoura caudifer. Next base: position 5,477 of record PVKU01015590.1, on the reverse strand, counting down.
TCTGATCTTTATTATCTCCTTCTTTCTACTCACTTTGGGCTTTGTTTGTTGTTCTTTTTCAAGTTCCTTTAAGTGAAAGTTAGGTTGTTTATTTGAGATTTTTCTAGTTTTTTTGAGATAGGCCTGTAATGCTATGAATTTCTCTCTTAGGATTGTTTTCCCAGTGTCCCACAGATTTTGGATTGTTGTGTCCTCATTCATTTGTTTCAAGGTGTCTTTTGATTTCTTCCTTCATCTCAGTGGAATGCTTTCTAGGATAGACCACATGATAGAACCCAAAACAAGTCTCAATAAATTTGAAAAGATTGAAATCATATCAAGCATCTTCTCTGACCACAATGCTATAAAACTAGAAATCAATCACAGGAAAAACACACAAAGACAGGGAAGCTAAATAACATGTTATTAAACAATGAAATCAGAGATCAACAATGGTCAACAGGGTCAACAATGAGATCAGAGATCAACAGGGTCAACAATGAGATCAGAGAAGAAATAATTTTTTTAATGATGTGGCAGTCTGGTAATTTCACTAGCTTCCTTTTTCACTAGAAACTGTGATTTGTATGTGAGTATTGTTGGAATTTTAATATTCCATGAGAAATTTTAAGACTAGGTTTTCTGTACTGTCTTGAAATACTTTTCAAAAGTGGAAGTACTTGTATTGACTGGATTTTTGCTTGACTGGAAACAATGATTAACTCAAGCTCTGAATGTAAATCATCTGAAACATTATCAAAGGGATCCAATCAACTGCCTTGGGGTGGAGTTGCTCTTAACCTGGTAGAACATAACTTATCAACTCTAAATGTTTACAGCATTGCTTCCTTTCCCTTTTGCTATAGGAAATCCTTTATATGCCAGGTTTCCTCCTCCCCCATGACTGTTCTGCCCCCTGATCACCAAGGAGGAGGTGGCTGGGCTAGCTGGAAAAGAGATTAGATTAAGCCACATAAACAAAAAAACTTGGAGAAAGAGAATATAAGGTCCTTGAATTGGAATTAGGAAGGAAGTATAAGGGTTTGACTTGTGGGAGTTTCCCAGACAGAATTAGGAAGCAGAAGGGGCTAAGGTGGGGTCAGACTCTTGTCCTCTTTAATGTGCCTTGAGGTGTACCTGCTAAGGACAGACTTCCCTTTTAATTACTCTTGGTTGTTTAATTGTGTTTCTTTACACATGACTTCATAGAAGTGCCCCTAAGCAATGTGATAACCCTCCTCATCATTTATTCAGGGTATGTCTGTCTATCTAGAATGGAAACTATAAGCTGATAGTGATTAGGAAACCACTATTTATTGAACTAATAATTTTTAGAATAATTAAAAAACAAACTTTTCAGCAAACTCTGCTCTGACTTACTAAGTATGTCATTCTCTTATGGAAGATCATCCTCGTGTAACGTGATGGGGATTCTTATTGTGTTAACTCTTGTTTTAACATTTGTTGGCAAGATCTCAGCTTAAACTGGTTTGCTCTTTTCCTATAATTAAACTGTTTTAAGGTTTTATATCCTATGTTTTCTCTAACAACATTGTTGTGGCTGAGAAATGTAGCCTTAATTCCATAAGCCTAGCTGAATTTTTTTTCTAAGAGAAAAAGGGGAGAATGAATATTCGGGGTACCTCAGCAGCCTCTGTCACAGACTCCCAGTAATGAAATTACTGGGTCAAAGTTCCTTTACCTTCTGTAAGGCTCTGATAGATAGGTGGCCAATACGTTCCCCAGAAATGGCTTTTCACTTTATTCTTTCCAGTAGTGCACAGGAGTGCATGTCTTATCTCACTCTTGCCAACATTTAGTATTTACTGAAACAATATACATGTATTTGAGTTTAATAGAGGAAAAATAAATCATCACTATATTTGCATTTCTATGGTTATTAGTAAGATTAAGTTCTTTTTAATATGTTCATTGGCCATCTGTTTTTCTTCTTTGCACATTGTTTTTTGTCTTTAGCCCATTTTTTTTTTTGACATCTACATTCAACCACTTGGAGCTTTATGGTACTTGAAATTAGTATGTCTAGCAAGTTACAAGGGTGTGTGAATCGTTTCCTTTGCTGTTGAGTGAGTTAAAAACATCCTTCACACAAACAACAGACTTCCTTAGCCTTACAGAAAACCCCACTGACAAACAGCTCAATGGAAAATTGTTATTTGGCTCGCTGGTATAACCTAGGAAATTTGAACTCATAGTGGCTTTATGTGGCTGCATCAGGCAAACCTGAAAGACTAGAAATAACCTCCATGTGATTAACCATGGGTTCCATAAATTCTTAGAAAAGAGTGGAGCCATTGCAGCTTATTGCTTTCAAATAAGAGCTCCCCTGGGAGTAAGTACGGCTGATGGTCAGTGGCCCTGGTACAGTGGCCACAGCACGTGAGGAGAGACCATCTGGTGATGAGAGCGGACCTGGAGCTCCTGTCAGGGCCAAGGGTGGGAGGCACATCCTCAGAATGAGGCTTGAGAAATGGTGGCTCTTCCTGCTCTCGGCTGCTGGCATCTGTGTGTCCCTGATAACCAAAATGCCCATCTTCATTAAAGTGTCCAAAGCAAGAAAAGGGGGTGAAAGTGTCAATATGCTTTCAATGTTGCATTTTGGCCTCATGTTCAATCATGCATTAAGTGCCACATCATTCTGCCCTAACTGGTGTCATAAGCGGTGTGTTTACGCGTCAATGGTGGAGACTTGAGTAACTGGACCCTCCACTGCCTCGGGAACAGACAGGCTTGGCTGATCTTGCCAATTTCATCACAGCGGAGAAAATGCAGCTCATCAATATATGTGGGTGGCGTTTGGTGGTTTTTACGTAGAATATTTGTAGTGTGTCTCAAAATAAAATACCCCAATCTGTTTGCTGCAACCGTAGGCAGCACTGCACCGATCCAACAAAAGTTGCTTTTTATGGTGAGCATACATTTAATACAGAAAATATTTCTGTCTGTGGGCGAATCACTCTTGGTAAGTCCATTGGTTACCCACAGGGTGGTCCAACTTGAGCCATGTCTGCCCCTAACCACACATGTGGTCGAGCGCCTTGAGAGATACCCGGCTACATACAGTTGATAGTTATGTATCCATTTCTAAAGTTAACTCGCTGGGTTGGCTTTAAACTGGGTTATCTCAACTGTGACTTGAATAGTGAAAGTAAATCATAGCCCAGAATTTACGAAGAAATAAAAGAAAAGCTTCTCTTTTCTATACAACATGCAATAATTAACTATTTTATGGTAAGTTACATATAATTACTGTGTTGGGATTTGGGGCTATATGTGAACGAACACCTGTTATTCACGTTAGGAAAGGCATAAAACTTCTACTCAGATAGATACTTCCAAAAACAAAGTAATCTCAGGTTGCATTTCAGGTTGGAATTTTCTATACCATTTAAACATTTCAATGGTGTGAATGTTTACCTCACAGAATTTCCAAGTTTCTGTAGCGCTGCTATATCCTTATTCTCTTCTGGGTGTGCAAAGCCCACATCGAACCTTTATTCTCTTGCCTGTTTAGACAAGCAGCCCTGTGTCCCGGTTGATTACTAGATGAAAAGTTGCAGAATGTGGCTGTACTCTTCTGCTCTAACATTGACTTTTTTCCCCACCCTGACAAAACTCATTTAATATTTCAATTTCTAGATCTCTATATTAAAAAGGCGGTCACAGAGAACTTAAAACGTTTCATTGTTCTGTTGTTTGAGTTATCAAAGTTAAATTATATTAAATGACCTTGTGTAATTGAAAGGAACAGTGGGAAGACAGGTTTGCAGTGTTGTGGTGCAGGTCCTGAAAAGCCCAGAAAATGATGATAAGCTGACAAATGATTTGAAGGAGGTAAAGGTTGTACATGAGGATGCAGAGGAAAGTCTTAGTCTTGAAGACCGGATAGAAACTTGAATTTTGCACCATTACCAACATTTTCTTAAGGTCTGTTGATTTGAGGTAACTTACTAAGGGTTAGCACTACCAAATAATTTTGACAGTTTATCACCATCATGTAAGGTCCCAACATTGATAGATATTTTTCAGTCAGGTGAGGGAGGGGACATAAAAAAGAGATGATGGACCGATTCCACAACAGGAAGCTCAAGAGTACAGGTGAGCGTAGATGCAATTGAGGGGTACCTGAAAGTCCCATAGAAAAGGTGCAAACACCAACAGAGGAGGAGATAACTCCAAAGCCCAGCCCGCACAATATTTCTCATCACCAGTAGATGTGGGGACTTTGGGCATGATATGTTCTAGGAGTCTCTCAGCGGCCAAGCACAAGTATCTTCTACACTTGAGATTGTTTTCTTTTTGTACATGAAAGTCTTGAGTATGGTTGATTGCTTCAACTCTGGCTTTAAACAAGAGAAAAAGAGGTTCTTGGAAAATAGGATGGTGCTCATGAAGTGAAGAATGTGGAAAAAGAAAATAAGACATAATTCAAGGATAGAAAATGGTGGCTGTTGTTTCCTTGAAGAGTGACCATCTATGTGTTAGGTAGCCCATCAAAGGCTCCTTGTATGTGTATACTTTAATGGATTGTAGGATTAAGGGAAAAAAACTGCTATGCTTAAGAAGCAGTTTCTTATTTCAAATGCTAAAGAAAGGTCAAGGGTTACTTCTGGTGCTGCCTGAGTAACTTACTTACTTTGGAAAATGAGAATTTTGTTAGCTGTGAGGGGAACTGAGACATTGAAAGTTTGTGTTCAGACTTTGTCAACCACTACTCAAAATTTGTTCCTCCCTTGATTTTTACCAGTGTGGTGGAAGAAAGGGAGGAAGAGGGGTCAGGTGGGGTTATTTCTTTCAATATCACCTCCTATATGGCAAAGGCCACCTGACAGTTACAAAGGGTCAAAGTGAAGTTTCCTCTTTTTCCAGAACAGTGGGTTGCTATTTTGGGGAGGAGGCTCATGAAATAAGCCTGGTTTTGTGATCACAAAATTTCAGTAAAGAAAGTGTGCAACAGGAGAAAAAACAAACAAACAAACAAACAAAATGTGTTAGAAGATCATTCTCCAAGCACTTTTGCTGATTCATTGGCACCTAACACGTGGAATTGCCGTGGTCAGCCTTTTCTTTTAATCAGAAGAAGTTGCTCCTCATTTTGCTTTTCATTTTGCAATCTTTTTTAAAAAGCACCATGACCAATTAAACCTCTCTAGGTTGAAGGAGTTTTTAACCTATGCTGGTATTTAAATGCTCATTTCTGGCTATCTGGGGGGGAATTCCTTAACACTCGACTTAACATATTGGAAACCAGGGTCCTACGGCACCTCTTAGAGGCTCATTCTATCGAGATTCAGAGCATGAGAGATGCTATTTCATGCCACAAAGGAACTTCTGGAGCCATCGACTGTGAATGCATTTATGTAAATCTAGCACCTCTAATGAGAAATTAGTTTAAATACATAGCCTGCCCATGGTGAGTCAGCAGCAGCGCAGAAACATGCTGAGAGTCAGCAGTGCTGGGGGCGAAGGCTTTGTGT
>PVKU01015589.1:0-17729 GCA_004027475.1 Anoura caudifer | reverse complement strand
TCCAGCCCCTTCTTGCCTGTAAGGTCTCTTTTGAAAAATCAGCTGACAGTCTGATGGGAACTCCTTTGTAGGTGACTGTCCCCTTATCCCTTGCTGCTTCTAGAATTCTCTCCTTCATTTGCATCTTGGCTAATATAATTATGATGTCCCTTGGTGTGTTCCTCCTTGGGTCCACCTTCTTTGGGACTCTCTGAGCTTCTTGGACTTCCTGGAAGTCTACTTCCTTTGCCAGATTGGGGAAGTTCTCCCTCATTATTTGTTCGAATAAGTTTTCCACTGGTTGCTCTTCTTCTTCCCTTTCTGGTACCCCTATAATTCAGATGTTGGGATGTTTAAAGATGTCCTGGAGGTTCCTAAGCCTCTCCTCATTATTTTGAATTCTTGTTTCTTCCTTCTTTTCTGTTTGGTTGTTTCTTTCTTCCTCCTGGCCCACTCCATTGATTTGAGTCCCAGTTTTCCTCCTATCACTATTGGTTCCCTGTTCATTTTTCATTTCACTTATTGTAGCCTCCATTTGTTCCTCTAATTTGTGGCCAAAATCAACCAATTCTGTGAGCTTCCTAATCACCAGAGCTTTGAACTGTGCTTCTGATAGGTTCGTTACCAGTGCTATGAGCTCTGCATCTGTTAGGTTGACCACCTCCTGGTCACTCAGATGAATTAGCTGTGGGGCCCTGGTCTGTTCTCGCTTTTGAGCCATCTTTGGTTTTGTTTTGTTTTTTGTTTTTATCTGGTCGGCTGTTAACATAGTGAGGGGGCGGAGCCTTAGGTGTTCACCAGGGTGGGGCAGCCCAGTTGCTGGGTCGTGATGCTGGATGTGGGGGTGTGGTCCAAGAGGGAACAATGGTGCTTTCTCTGTGCGCTCTTTTGCGGATTCCAGTCCCTTCAGCCTCTCTCCCCTATCAAATTGGGCCCTTCTGGTGCTGATTTCCGTGTGAGTGGGCCTGCCTATGCTCTAGGACCCTGTGGGTCTCCCCAGTGAACTCTCCTGTGAGGCTGGGACTCCCTCCCAGCACCTCAGCCCCTACAAGTATTTTCAATGGGTGCTTTTAGGCTTCACCTCCCAGCACTGGGGCCCTGCATCGCACTGTCTGTCTTGCTGTCCGTTTTTTGCCTGGTTTATCTGTGTGTGAATGTGTGTCCGCTGTCCACCACCTTGTGCGCTCCGCTTGGCCTCCCCGCGTTTGGCATTGCCCACGCCTGTACGCCTGAAGTGACTGTGTGCCCGGACCACCACTGGCTTATCCCACCATGATCTGACTCCTCCCCTCTTACTGGTCTGGGTGGATCGTTGTTGTTGGACTCCCACACAATTCAGTTTTCTCTCTGTCCTGGTTAGGTTTTTCTTTTTTTCTTTTTCTTTTTGTTCTGTATTTTTGTTGTCCTTAATCTTGGTTGTGAGAGGAGGCACAGCGTGTCCAGCTATGCCTCCATCTTGGCCGGAAGTCTGGATTAAGCCTTTATGCAAGGAAGTGTCATTTAAATTTTACTTTAGAGAAGGAAAATATACGATCTTATTAAAAGAAATTTGATTCTTACTGTTGTTACTATTTCCCTAAGAAAATACAAGTCAGCCTGAGGCATTCAAACAATGGTTTTACTGTTCGTAATTCTGAGGGGGAAAATCTGTTTCAGTCATATTAGTGATTCATTTCTTAACATGATTTCATTGTGTGATGATGAGAAATTTTGAGATTGGTATTTGTTAGGGTTTTTGTCTTTGTCAAGAGAGGGTTGGAGTGGTTCTAGACTCAACATACTTTAATAATTTTGAAAAGGACTAAACTAAGTTCAAATATAGCAATAAGTAAGCAATAAGTTTTAAGCAATAAGTATAAGCAATAAGTTTTTTGTTTGTTTCTCTTTTATCTTTTTGGGCTCTTTTATGGAACCATGATTTTCAATCATGAAATTAACACTGATCAAGACTAGAGATCTCAGTTTTTTTGGCATAGCTTCTGTTCTGACCTTGAACGGTCCATTTTGATTGGGTTGTTTGCCTTATTTTTGAGTTGTAAGGGTTTTTTTGGGGGGGACGTGTGAATTCTGGATATAAATCCTTTATCAGATATGCGACTTATAAAATGTATTTTCCCAGCCTTTTGCTTGTCTTTTTTAAAATTATATTTTATTGTTTATGCTGTTACAGTTGCAGTTTTCCCCCTTTTAATAGTATCTTTTGAAGAGTAAAAGTTCCTGATTTTGACAAGGCTTAATTTCTCAATTTTTTTTTCTTTTGTGGATGGTACTTTTGGTGTTATATGTAAGAATTCTTTGCCTAGCCCTAGCTGATGTGGCTCAGTGGATTGAGTGCTGGCCTGTGAGCCAAAAGATTGCTGGTTCAATTCCTTGTCAGGGCACATGCCTGGGTTGCAGGCCAGGTCCCCCACTGGGGCTGTGCAAGAGGCAACCTTCTCTCACACATCAGTGTTTCTCTCTCCCTCTCTCTTTCTCTGCCTTACCCTTGTCTCTAAAAAAAATAAATAAAAATAAAAAAAATTTCTTTTCATAATTAGGCAATCCATTTAACTTTCCTTGATTTTAATTTGTTTACCTGTGAGAACAAAAAGGGTATGTGTGGTATTTTGCCCTCTTTGAAATAATATTTTTATTCAGTTCTTTTTTAGATTCAGTCAAAGTAGAGGAGGTAGTCTTGGAATAAAATAAATAGGGGGAAGTATGCAGGCTCAATTTTTTTTTTGTGTGTAAAGTTGGCTCTACTTTCATAATCCTATTTGTTTTTTAATGGTTAAGTGGTAATTTGTCCCATCTTTTCTCCCCCCAGTATTTAGGGCTCTCAGTGTAAATGGCTCTCTCTTTGATTTTTTTTTTCTGGTTTTAAATACTATCTGAATAACAATTTTTTAATTCCTTTTAGTAAAAATGCATACATTTGTTTCTAAAGTATGCGTAGGTTACTCAGTAACTTAGTAGTATTGACACCGAATCTACTTGATAGTTCTTAAGTGTTTAGAAATTATATGAGAAGGTTTGCTGGAAGGTTGGGGATAGAGGACATCAGGGTCTTATATTTTGAGAATTCATGGATATTGAGAGATGGTCAGAAACAAGAATGTTTTATGAGTCAGGAAATTAAACTTTACATGTATGATGTGGTATATTGTTACACAACATTATTTACAAAAGAGCAATATTTGTAGTAGCACAACAGTAGTTATATTTATTGTGGCATGTCAAATCCTTTAAACTCTAAGCTGGGAAACAACTTGTAACAGTAGTTAATATTAAAATGTTTGTTGGAAAGCCATTTGGGAGAACAGGGAAAAAATTGACTTCTGGAATACAGGGTACAGAGTTCAAACCAGCAAATGAATACTAAAAGTTCAGTTCTGGTGCCAATTTCCTTAAACTTTGTCTTCATACTATTGAACTTTGAAAGTTGTACCTTCCAGTTTTTCTCTTTGAATAAGATAATCATCTCTTTATGCATATTCTTTATCATTCATGCTGATGCACTTGGTTGAAAAATGGGAAAGGAGCTTTCAATGAATGATGTGTGATGTTCAGAGCCAAGGTGTCACTGTTGGGGGGGAGAGGGGATGATGGTCCATATCCTGCCTCCCTGTTAAGGTAACTTTTTCCAGTAAATAGGAAAGCAACTTTTCCCCATCATGTGTGGGTTTGAGTTCATTCCCTCCTCTTTCTTTGAGAAATTAAGTTATGGAAATGAGTATTTATTTACTTTCTGCCCCAACCCAAAGAACTCTTAGTCTCTATGATGATACTTTCAACAACCCCATATACCAACGTCAGCTCTTTTGCTATCACTAGTGGAGAACAGGATCTAAAAACATTGTTCCTTCTAGTCAATCTCTGTTACCGTGGCCTTAGGGAACAGAATCTAGTTTTCAGCCCCACTGGGTATTGGTGGCTACTGATACGCAAGAACCATCATTAACTCTATGGTTTCACTTCCAACTGGATTGAAGCTAGAATCCATTCTTCGCAGTAGTGGCTGGTGAATGATGACAGTTTTCAAAACAGGTCCTTTGATACACAACTCTTTCACTTGAGTTGTGGTTTGGGAACATGGGTGAGTGGTCCTCTTCAAGGGAGACTACTCACTCAGTATTTACAGTTACCATTTATGCTTCTGTATTTTAATAAGATTCTTTGAATACCACTGTGTACTTGAGCTCTGAACTTTGTACTTTCAGTTTCAATAACCAGTTTTTCTCCTCATCAGTTTTTTATGTTATCTGAAATGTCTTTTTGGTGGCTTTTAAGGAAATGTAGGCCTTATTAAATTATTGAAAGGTCTTCTAGGTCAAAATAGATGTGGCCTATAAAAATAACTAGTTGTTAGATATGTTATTTCTGAAAATAAACCAAGTAAATTTCATAATATTCTATTTAATAATTTATAAATAGGATACATATTTTTAAAATAAGGCCAGAAATGTGTTTGCCTCTTTGTTGCTTATGGGTCAGGATGTTACTGAAATAATCTTTTGAAATATGTTTCTCTTTTTACATTTTTCTCTCTACTGCCTTTCAGGAAGATGTTAAGATTAGTTTTTACCTCTGGCAATATTTTAGCACATTTTTTCTACATTAGATATTATGTCTGTCACATTTTTATAGTGTGATAGTAAACATTACTCAAAATAAATTATATAAAACTGTTAAGAATTGACTGTTTTGTTCCTTTGTAACTGACAGGCTAATGGGTAATAGATTATTTTAACATTATATCTGATCTTAGATTCAAACTGATACCTTCATTAATTCAAGTCACAATGCTTTATTAGGTAGAAATAACCTAGTAAACCATACCACCGTACTTGATTGTGAAAACTTTTTTTAAAATCACTTTAAAAATCAGTCATTTCCATAGGAAATTCATGCAGAGTCATTTACCTCTGTCTCTGTTACGAATTTTAAAGCTATAGATGGAGGCAGAGTTGAAATGGCTTTAAAAATTGAGTGTTGGCCACACATGATGGCCATCTGAGTGATCCTGTTGAGTCTCTGGCCAAGACCTCACCAAAATGCTGTCTCAAATGGAACATGCTATGGAAATCATGATGTTTGCGTTTCACAGATTTGCTGGGGATAAAGGCTACATTACAAAGGAGGACCTGAGAGTACTGATGGAAAAGGAGTTCCCTGGATTTTGGGAAGATCAAAAAGACCCTCTGGCTGTAGACAACATAGTGAAGGACCTGGACCAGTGCTGAGAGGGCAGAGTGGGCTTCCAGAGCTCCTTTTCACTAATTACTGGGCTCCCTATTGCATGCAGTGACTATTTTGTGTTAGGGAAAGAAGTAGTTAGTACTGAGAAGCTATTTCTGTCCTGATAAAGAGTTCTCCAAATTGGTTGCTTAAGGAATTTCTGCCCCACAGCTTCCCCCTATATAAAGTTTTCATGAGCAGATTGAAATGAGACCCTTAGAAAAAAATGTACAAATAAAATCCCACCCCCATTTGACAAGAGAAAGAAAAGTCCACTAAAACTAGATAGATTTTGATTTTTATATTACTTTCATTCTCTTGCCCGCAATACACAAATTTATTTTTTAGTCCCCCCACCCCCAGCCAAAAAAAATTGAGTGTCAGGAGGAGGGTAGAAAAGGTGAAAGTAGGATAGATTGTAAGATGAAAGGGACATTAGGAAAGAAAGGTTAATCTAACAGTGAGTTGTGGAGGTAGAAAGGAGGAGCTAGAAATGGGTCTCCTCAAGATAAGGAAACTAAGTAAGTTTTCTTTTTGTTGTAGAAACTAGATTAACAGCACTTCTTTGATCATTCACACTGGGAATTCATTTAAAAATATATATTTTATTGATGTTAGAGAGAGAGAGGAAGCAGGGAAAGGGAGGGAAAGAGATTTGTTGTGCCACCCATCTATGCACTCATTGGTTCAGTCTTGTATGTGCCCTGACTTCAGATCCAACCTGCAACCTTGGCATATTGGGGCAATGCTCTAACCGACTGAACTACCTGGCCAGGTCAGGGAATACTCTTTTTTCTTTGTCAAGTTTATTGAGATATAATTTACACATAATAAAATTAATTCTTTTCAAGTATTCAGGTCTTTGAATTTTTATAAATACTTTATTTGTGCTCCTTTGCAGTCATTCATCTCTTCCCAGTCCCACCCCCTAGGAAGCACTGATGTGTTTTCTTCCCAATAACTTGGTCTTTTCCAGAGTGGCATAAATAGGATCATAGGGTATATTAGTTTCCTAGGATTGCTGTAACAGATTACTATTACCAAGGTACTTTCTTCTTCTTTTTTTTTAAGATTTTATTTATTTTTAGAGAGGGGAAGAGGAAGAAAGAGCTATTGATTGGTTGCCTCTTGCACATGTCCTGACTGGGGACTAAACTCACAAACCAGGCATGTGCCCTGCCTGGAATCAAACCAGCGACCTTTTCCCCTGCAGAATGACACCCAATCAACTGAGCCACACTGGTCAAGGTTAGGTAGTTTCAAAAAATAGAACATCTTTATTGTCTCACAGTTTAGGTGTCCAAATGGCCAAAATAAGGTGTTAGCATTGTTGGAAACTCTGAGAGGGAGAATCTGTTCCATGACTATACTAATTTCTGATGGTTGCCTATAATCATGGGCATTACTTGGCTTTTGTACACATCTCTCCAGTATCTGCCTCCATTTTCAAGTGGTATTCTACCTGCATGTCATTACATCATTTTTACTGTGTGCATGTCTCTATGTTCAAATTTTCTTCTTATAAGCATACCCGTCATTGAATTAGGCCCACCCTAGTGCAGTTGGACCTTATCCTAAATTGGTTGCATCTACAAAGCCCTGTAAGGCCAGTCACATTCAGAGGTTCCAGGTAGATGTGAATTTGTGGGGAGACACTATTCAACCCATATTAATACATGGGTATATAGCCTTAAAAATATTTTAAATGTTAACTTTAAAAATTATCATATAATAAAATTGGCTTTTTTTTGGACATACAGTTGCATGAATTTTAACACATGTATACATTCTTAAAACCAACACTACAACCACGATGCAGAACAGTTCTGTTACACCAAAAACTTTCCTTGTACTGCTTTTTTGTAGACATACCCACCCTCTACTCTTAACCTCTGGCAGCTACAGATTTGTTCTCCCTTTTGGAAACTGTCACATAAATGGAAAACATGTACCTTTTTGAGACTGGGTTTCACTCAGACACAGTGTGTTACCTTTGAGATTCATTCAAATTTTGCCATGTATCAGCACTTTTTTCTTTTTATTGCTGAGTAGTATTCTAGTGTATGAATGTACCACAGTTTATGGTTTACCTGTTGAGCTACTGTAAACATTTTTATACAGATTTTATGTAGATAATAGTGCTTTTTGTTTGTTTTTCATTCCTCATGGGAGGATACGTTTACTGATTTGAGAGAGAAACAAACATTAATTGGTTGCCTCCATTCGTACCCTGACTGGAAACTGGGGACAGAACCTGAAACCTAGGTATATGCCCTGACCAGGAATAGAACCTGTGAACTTTCTGTGCACAGGACAGTGCTCCATCCAACCAAGCCACATGGGCGAGAGCTGGACATGGTGTTTGTTTTTTTGAACAGAATAGGAAAGCTTAATTTTTTTTATTTTTTAAATATATTTTATTGATTATGCTATTACAGTTGTCCCATTTCCCCCCTTTATTCCCCTCCCCCTGCACACTCCCTCCCACTCACATTCCCCCTCTTTAATTCATGTTCATGGGTTGTACATATAAGTTCTTTGGCTTCCACATTTCCTATGCTATTCTTAATCTCCCCCTGTCTATTTTCTACCTACCATTTATGCTACTTATTCTCTGTACCTTCCCCCCCATCCCACTCCCACATTGATAACCATCCATGTGATCTCCATTTCTGTGATTCTATTCCTGTTCTAGTTTGCTTAGTTTGTTTTTTTTTTTTTAGGTTCAGTTGTTAATAGCTGTGAGTTTGTCATTTTAGTGTTCATATTTTTTATCTTCTTTTTCTTAGATAAGGCCCTTTAACATTTCATATAGTAAGGGCTGGGTGGTGATGAACTCCTTTAGTTTTACCATTGTTGGGATGCACGTTATCTGTCCTTCCATTCTAAATGATAGCTTTGCTGGACAGAGTAATCTTGGATGTAGGTCCTTGCCTTTCATGACTTGGAATACTTCTTTCCAGCCCCTTCTTGCCTGTAAGGTTTCTTTTGAGAAATCAGCTGATAGTCTAATAGGAGCTCCTTTGTAAGTAACTGTCTCCTTTTCTCTTGCTGCTTTTAAGATTCTCTCCTTATCTTTAATCTTGGCTAAGTCATCCTGCTCTCCATATATGAGTCTGTCCCCATTTTATTGTTAGTTCAGTTCATTAGATTACACTTATGAGTGAAATCATATGGTATTTGTCTTTCTCTGACTGGTTTATTTCACCTAGCATAATGTTCTGTAGGTTCATCCATACTGTTGCAAAGGGTAAAATTTTCTTCTCTTTTTTTGTGGCCAAGTAGTAATCCATTGTGTAAATGTCCCATAGTTTTATCCACTCACCTACTGATAGACACTTGGGCTGCTTCCATATCTTGATGATTGTAAATAATACTGCAGTGAACGTAGTGGTGCTTATGTTTTCAACTAGTGTTTTGGGTTTCTTCAAATATATTCCCAGAAGTAGGATTGCTGGGTCAAAGGCAGATCCATTTTTAGTTTTTTGAGGTATCACCATACTGCTTTCCACAGTGGCTGCACTAATCTGCATGCCCAGCAACAGTGCAAAAGGGTTGCTCTTTTTTTCCCTTCTTTCTCCACATCCTCTCCAACACTTATTGGTTTTGATTTATTGATGATAGCTATTATGACAGGTGTGAGATAATATCTTGTTGTGGTTTTAATTTGCATTTCTCTGATGATTAGTGACATTGAGCATCTTTTCATATGTTTGTTGGCCATCTGTATGCTCTCTTTGGAGAAGTGGCTATTCAGGTCCTTTGCCTATTTTTTAATTAGGTTGTTAGTTTTTTTTGGTGTTGAGTTTTGTAAGTACTTAATAAATTTTGAATATTAACCCCTTATACTGGCAAATTTGATTGTTCTCCTATTCTGTGGATTATTATTTTTTTAATTTTGTTGATGATTTACTTTGCTGTGCAAAACCTTTTTAGTTTGATGTAATCCCATTTGTTTATTTTTTTGTTTGTTTCCCTTGCCTGCATAGATATATCCAATAAAATACTGCTAGAGTGATGTCTGAGATTTTGCTGCCTATATTGTCTTCTATGATTTTCATGGTTTGGGGTCTAACATTTAAGTCTTTGGTCCATTTTGAATTTATTCTTGTGTATGGTGCAAGAAGGTGGTCTAGTTTCATTTTTCTCCACATATCCAATTTTCTCAACACCATTTATTAAACTATCTTTAGCCCACTGTATGTGCTTGCTTATTCTTTCAAATATTAAGTGACTATAAACATGTGGGTTTATTTCTGGACTCTCTGTTTTGTCCCATTGATCTGTGTATCTGTTTTTATGCCAGTACCATGCAATTTTGATTACTGTGGCCTTATAGTTTGATATTAGATAGCGTGATTCCTCAAACTTTGTTCTTTTCAGGATTGCTGTTGTTATGGGGGGAATTTGTGGTTCCATATAAATTTTTGAAATAATTATTCTGGTTCTCTGAAAGATGCCATTGGAATCTTGATAGGAATTGCATTGAGTCTATAGATTGCTTTGGGTAGTATGGACCTTTTAATGATGTTAAGTCTTCCTGTGATATGTGCTTCCACTTACTTGTATCTTCTTTTTCTTCAGTGTCTTACAATTTTCTGAGTACAGGTCTTTTACATCCTTGGTTAGGTTTATTCCTAGGTATTTTATTTTTTTTGAAGCAGTTGTGAGTGGGATTATTTTCTTAATTTTCCTTTCTGTTAGTTTGTTATTGGCATATAAAAACAAGTGATTTCTGGATATTAATTTTGTATCCTGCTACTTTGCTGAATTCATTTATCAGTTCTAATAGTTTCTTGGTGGAATCTTTGGGATTTTCTCCGTACAGTATCATGTCATTTGCAAATAAAGACAGTTTTACTTCTTTCCTTTCAATTTGGATGCCTTTTATTTCTTCTTGCCTGATTGCTGTGGCTAGGACTTCCAGTACTATGTTGAGTAAGAGAGGTAAAAGTGGAATTCCTGTCTTCTTCCCAATCTTAAGAGGTTGTAGTTTTTGCTTGTTGAATGTGATGCCGGCAGTGGGCTTGTCATATATAGCTTTTATTATGTTTAGGTATGTTCCTGCTAATCCCAGTTCACTGAGAGTTTTAATCATAAATGGGTGCTGGATTTTATCAAACGCTTTTTCTGCATTTATTGATATGATTATGTGGTTTTTATTCTTCATTTTGTTTATGTGGTGAATCACATTTATTGATTTGCAAATGCTGTACCAACCTAGCATTTCTGGAATAAATCCCACTTGATCATGGTGTATGATCTGTCTGGTGCATTGCTATGTTCAGGTTGCTAGTGTTTTATTGAGGGTTTTAGCATCTGTGTTCATCAGGGATATAGGCCTATAATTTTATTTCTTGTGTCTTTATCTGGTTTTGGAATTAGGATAATGCTGGCCTTCTAAAATGAGTTTTGGAGCCTTCCTTCCTCTTGAATTTTATGGAATATTTTCAGAAGGAGAGGTTTTAGTTCTCGAATGTTTCGTAAAACTCATCTGTGAAGCCATCAGGTCCAGGACTTTTGTTTGTTGACAGTTTTTTGATGACTGCTTCAATGTCATTAGATGTAATCTGTCTGTTCATATTCTCTGATTCATCCATGATTTAATTTTAGAAGGTTGTATGTTTCTAGAAATTTATCCATCTTGTCATGTTGTCCAGGTTGTTGGCATACAGTTGTTCATAATGTTTTCTTATAGTCCTTTGAATTTTTTTGATGTCAGTTGTTACTTCTCTTTCATTTCTGATTTTATGTATTTGGGTCCTTTCTCTTTTTTTCTTGATGAGTCTAGTAAAGGGTTTGTCAATCTTGTTTAGCTTTTCAAAGAACCAGCTCTTGGATTCATTGATCTTTTATATTGCTTATTTAGACTCTATTTCATTTATTTCTGCTCTGATCTTTATTATTTCCTTCCTTCTCACTTTGAGCTTTGTTTGTTGTTCTCTTTCATGTTCTTTTAAGTGTGAAATTAGATTGTTGATAGGATCTTTTTCTTTTTTTTTTTTGAGATAGGCCTGTAATGTTAGGAATTTCCCTCTTAGGATTGCTTTCTAAGTGTCCCACAGATTTGGGATTGTTGTGTCCTCATTTTCATTTGTTTCAAGGTGTCTTGATTTCTTTCTCAATCTTGTTGTTTGACCCGTTCATAGTTTAATAACATATACTTTAGCTTCCATGTCTTTGTGTGTTTTTCAGTGTTCTTGTGATTAATTTCTAGTTTCATAGCATTGTGGTTACAGAAGATGCTTGATGTGATTTCAGTCTTCTTAAATTTATTGAGATCTATTTTGTGTCCCAACATGTGGTGTATCCTAGAAAACGTTCCATGTGCTCTTGAAAAGTATGTATATTCTGCTACTTTGGGGTAAAATGCTCTAAAGATACCAATTAAATCCATCTGATCTAGTGTGCTGTTTAAGGCCTCGTTGATTTTCTGCCTGGAAAATCTATCCATTGAAATCAATGGGGTGTTCCAATCCTGACTATGACCGTATTTCTGTAAATCTCTGTGTTTGTGTGTATCAAGATTTGCTTTATATGTTTAGGTGCTCCTATGTTGGGTGTGTAAATGTTTACTAGGGTTATATCCCCTTGTTGGATTGTTCCCTTTATCATTATGTAGTGCCCTTGTTTGTCTCTTACTATAGCCTTGGTTTTAAAGTCTGTTTTGTTTGGATGTAAGTATTGCTAGTCCAGCTTTTTTTTTTTCTTCCCATTTGCATGAAATATCTTTTTCCATCCCTTTACTTTTAGTCTGTGTGTATCTTTCAATCTGAGATGGGTCTCTTGGAGGCAGCATGTGTATGGGTCTTGTGTTCTTATTCATTCAGCTATCATGTCTTTTGGTTGGATCATTTAAGCCATGTACATTTAAGGTGATTATTGATAGATACATATTCAGTGTCATTTTATTGTTAGATTAGTTTCCCTTTTTCTTTTTCCTCCTTACTCCCCCCCCCCACTGAACCACCCCACTTCTTCATTCTTCCTTCAGCGTTCCAATAGTAGTTTGGTGTTAACAAACTCCTTTAGCTTTTTCTTGTCTGGGAAGCTCCTATTTTTCCTTAGATTTTAAATGATAGCCTTGCTGGGTAAAGTAATCTTGTTTGAAGGTTTTTGCTTTTCATCGCCTTGAATATTTCAGACCACTTCTTTCTGGCCTGAAATGTGTCTGTTGAGAAATCAGATGACAGTCTTAATTGTATAGACTGTCAATATACAATTGAGAGTATAGACTCTCAATTGTATAGACTCTCAATTGTATAGACTGCTCCCTTGTATATAACTACCTTTCTCTTGAAGCTTTTAGAATTTTCTCCTTGTCTTTAAGCCTTGTCATTTTAATTATGGTGTGTCCCAGTGTAGGCCTCTTTGGGTGCAGCTTGTTTGGGACTTTGAGCTTCCTGGATTTGAGTGTCCTTTTCAAACTACACCAGATTAGGGAAGTTTTCAGTCATTATTTCTTGAAATAGGTTCTTGATCCCTTGCTTCCTCTCTTCTCCTTCTGGTACTCCCATGATGTGGATGTCGTTATGCTTCATGTTGTCCAAACTGTTTTTTAAGCTCTCCTCATTTTTTAAAATTCTTTCTTTTTGCTGTTCTGCCTGGTTTTTTATTTTCTTCCTTGTCTTTCAAATCACTGATTCAGTCTTCTGCTACATCTAATCTGTTATTTATTCCTTCCAGTGTATTACTTAATTCATTTAAAAAAAGATTTTTATTATATTTGGAAAAAGGGAGGGAGAAAAAGAGGTAGAGAAACTTCAATGTGTGGTTGCCTCTTGCACGCCCCCAGTTGGGGACCTGGTCCGAAACCCAGGCATATGCCCTGACTGGGAATTGAACCGGTGACCCTTTGGTTAGCAGGCTGGTGCTCAATCTACTGAGCCACCCCAGCCAGGGCCGTTACTTACTTCATATATTGAATTTTTTTGTTTCTGACTTTTTGTTTATGGTTTCTATGTCTTTTTTTCATGCTGTTGAATATCCTTATAATCATTACTCTGAACTCTCAATCTGATAAATTGCTTGCCTCCATTTCATCTAGTTCTTCTGGGGAATTCTCTTGTTCTTTCATTTGGGGTCTGTTTGTTTGTATTTTCCACCTTAGTTGTTAAACTGATTAGTGATAATAGCTTCAAGCTGTAATCAGCAGCCTGGCTTAAGTTCCACAGGGTGGAACAGAGTCATTACTGCAGGCTGGGCTCTTGCTTCCCCTGAGGCTGATGCCACTTGGAGAGGAGTGCTTTGCCTGACAAAGATGGCTTCTGCTGTATAGGGAATGACTCAGCACAGGGATCCTGGTGGCTGTTCCTTTAGTTCTTTTCCCAGAAACACCAGCCCCAGACTCCCCTCAAGCATCTGTAGTACATTCTGCCCTCTCTCTGCCATAGCCCAGGGTAAGTGGCTACAAACCAAATTTTGCGCACTGGCCCTTTTAGAGGCTCTTTTGATCTCCAGCTGTCTCCTGGCAAGACAGAAACCCTGTTGCTTTTCACAACTGAAGGGTATCTGGGTTCCTTTTCAGCTCTGCTACTGTAGGCTGGAGAGTCCAGCTGGAGTTTTAGACCCTACACTTCTTAGGTGGAACCCCCCCAGCTTTGCAATATCCTTCCAGAACTTCAGTTGCTGCCCAGTGGGAGCTCAGCCAGCCCTCTTGCACCTCCTCCACACTCCTTAACCACTCTTTGTTCTGAAGTGGTTTCTTCTGTCTGTTCTTGAGTATAAAGTGTCTCTCTAGCTAGTGTTCAGTTGGTTATTAAGGATGATTTCCCTACAATTTAGTTGTAATTCCAGATTGGTCCAGGACAGGAAGTTAATGTAGCTTCCACTTAACTCCTCTACCATCTTGGATCTCTTGATGTTACAGTTCTGTGGCAAATAGCCTTTGAGTATTGAGGAGAGGGTAATAACTATATAGGATGTGGTAATGTCATCTTTGAGGGTCCTTTCTATAACAAGCCCTTTGAATCAGAAGAATATCCTATGCAGTGCATTGTTAAAGCTTACCGGGTAACATCTCGTTTTCTTTATATTCCGGTTGTCTACTAATGACTTTAGTTATGGTGTGTGCCTTTCCTATTTAAAATAAAAGGACTCTTTTAGTAAATTGTAGCTTATAAAACCTCTGAAATAGTACAGTTTAAACAAACAAAGAAAGTGAAGGGAAGAATATATATACCAGACTGAGGAATGAGCTTAGTCACTGTAATAAGGCCACAATTTTATCTTTGAGTGTTTTCATGTATTAAGTCAAGGAATAAAACACTGGATTTTCTAGAGTTCATTTCAGTAGGAACTGTTGTTTCATTTCATTTTGAGAGATTTGTGAAGGCATCAGAATTGTTTTATATTTAAAATGTTATTAACATCTGATTTTGTATAAAGCTTAAGGTAATATTTATAGTTTAATGATATATTGTTTGCCTTTTTCTATTTGTATACTGATTTTATAGTATCTGGGAAGTAGTAAGTGCTAAGTAAATTTTGTTTGACTTTAATCTTTACCTTGGCCTACTTAAACTATTTCTGATATTTTCATTCAGTCCCCAAAAGCCCAAGCACAGATTTTTATATTAAAACATATTTAGTTTAATTCAAACACAATTCATGTTTGTTTGTTTGTTTTTCAATTGCATAATCATTTAATCTTGACAACAACCCTATGATTTAGAGATGGTATTATCCCCATTTTTCTGGTAGGAAACTGGGACCTCAAGAGGTTGTATAACTAAAATAGTATCATAGAGTAAGTTTTGAGCTAGGAAATCAAGCCTAAATATTCCTACTTTTAATAAAATCTTTGTTACACCAGTTAGGCTGTTTTTACATGGGGATTAACTTTTGCCTGATTAGGGACTGAAGAAGATTTGCTGCAATTTTTCATGTATAATTTATTGTAATAGCCATTTCTTTGTTCATTATATTGAGCAGATATTTAAGTATTTGCTGTGTGTCAGATACTGTTTTGGGCTTCTGGGTTTCATAAGTGAACAACACAAAATTTCTGTTCACATGGACTTTATAGTCTAGATAAGAGCAGGAAAACCCATAAACTATGAAGTAAATTACTTAGTATGTCAGGAGGTGATATATTCTGTAGGAGGAGAAAATGACCTGGATAGGTAGAACAGATTGTAAGATTGCCAAGAGGTCAAATAGAATAAAGGTCTCTAGGGCTAGAGCATGCAGGAATCATAAGGAAGTAAGGTGCCTGAGTAGGGGAGGAAGGAAATAGAAATAAGCTCAGGAAGTGGGGAGTAGGGGAAGCACATGATATTAGGTCTCTTAGGTAATTGTGTGGAATTAGGCTTTTATTCTCAATAAAAAGGGAAGCCTTTTATGGGTTTTCAGTATTTTAAAAAGAATCATCCTGGTTGTGTTGAGAATAGATACTGAGGCTAGACAAGGGTAGAATGTTAGGTTATTGCAGTAATCTGGGAGATTTACATAATCTAGGCATAATTTAGGAAAAAGATGGCTGTCAAAGGCAGCTCTGAACACATTAGTGGTAGCAGTAATGAGAAATGGTTGGATTCTGGATATATCCTGCAAACAGAAACAACAAAATTTGCTTGCAGATTGGAAGAGAAATATAAAAGAAAGGAGTCAAGGAAGACTTAAGGGTTTTAGCCCAAGCATCTGAAAGGTTGGAGTTGCCATCAGCTGAGATAGTTTATGGAGAAGATGAGGAGTTCAGTTTTGGATATCTTGAGTTTGGTATATCTTAAATACCCAAGTAAAGTTGTTTAGAGTTGGGGAGTGAAGTCTAGGATAGAAATGCAAAGTTGGGACTCTTTGTTATATAGATGATATTTAAAGCTATACCACTGGATGATATTTTTGAGGAAATGAGTATCAAGAGATAAGAGGGAACCAATAACTGATCCCTAGGTTACTACAACATTAAGAGAATGGAGAGAAGAGAAAGAATTGTCAGAAGAAAGTAAGAAGGAATAATCAGTGAGGTACTACATAAACTTAGAGAAGGTGCCTTGGAAACTCAAGGGAAGACAGTAAACCTTGGGAAGAAGAATAATCAGCTATGTTCACTTTTGCTGATAGGTTAGGCAGGATGAATACTAGAATTGAAAATTATATTTAGTAATGTCGAAGGCCACTGGCAATTATGTGGCCTTCAGTGGGACGTGGAAATGGCCTAGTTAGCACTATTTGTATATTTTTTAAATGGGAATTTTTGATATTTATAAGTATTTTCTTTGCCATATTCAGGTTTGCCATCCTATTGGTGGTATGTCTGACAGTGGATCACAACCTGGTTCAATGGGTAGCCTGACCATGAAATCACAACTTCAGATCACTGGTAAGTCTTAAAAAGACCTACTGCTTTACTTTTTTCCCCCCAACATAAAAAAAATCTTAAGATAAGAAACTCTTTAGTGACTGCTTCATATCAAGTGCTAAATTAATATTTGCCTTGAATGAACTAATAAAATGTGTTTATGCATAAAAGTCACATTATTATGTCAGGGTATTCTTGGGTAGCGTATATTCGTATTTCATTTCTTTTTATTGCCAAATAGTATTTCATGTGTGGACATTTTATTTATACATTATCATTTGATAGGTGTTTGGGTTGTTTCCACTTTTTGGTTATTATAAATAATGCTATGAATGTTTATGTACACGTTTTTGTGAAAATATGTTCTTAGTTCTCTTGAGTATATACCTAGGAGTGTAATCACGAGATCATATAATACTCATTATTTAGCCTTGTAAGGAATTCCAAATTTTCAAAGCATCCCGCATCATTCAACAGTCTTACCAGCTTTGTATGAAGGTTTCGGTTTCTCCACATCCTTGCCTATATTTGTTGTTTGCTTTTTGAGTATAGATATCCTTGTGGGTACAAAGTAGTATCTTGTGTGGGTGTGATTTGCATTTTTCTGGTGGATAATGATGTTGAGCATCTTTTTCATATGCTATTGGCCATTTTTATATCTTTTTTGGAGAAATATCTGTTTAAATGCCTTGGTTGCTATTTCTTTTTCTTTTTTTTCTTTTTTTAATATATTTTATTGATTATGCTATTACAGTTGTCCCATTTCTCCCCCATCATTCCCCTCTACCCTGCACACCCCCTCCTACCCACATCCCCCCCTTTAGTTCAATTCCATTTATCATAAGTTCTTTAGCTTCTACATTTCCCACACTATTCTTGCTCTCCCCCTGACTATTTTCTCCCTATCATCTGTGCTACTTATTCTCTGTATCTTTTCCCCCTCTCTCTTCCCCCCACTCCCTTGTTGCTAACCCTCCATGTGATCTCCATTTTTGTGTTTCTGTTCCTGGTCTAGGTGTTTGCTTAGTTTGCTTTTGTTTTAGATGTGGTTGTTAATACCTGTGAGTTTGCTGTCTTTTTACTGTCCTATTTTTTATCTTCTTTTTCTTAGATAAGTCCCTTTAACATTTCATATAATAAGGGCTTGGTGATGATGAACTCCTTTTAGCTTTACCATTGTTGGGATGCACTTTATCTGTCCTTCCATTCTAAATGACAGCTTCGCTGTATA